>WSFP011533494.1:0-11937 GCA_009831015.1 Picea engelmannii
ATGACGCCACATGGCCTACAATGCCAACCAAACTTCCTTCAGACATACCAAAGTTTGAAGGAAAGGCAGGGGATGACCTTGCCAATCATGTCATGACTTTTCATCTATGGTGTTCTTCCAATAGCATCATGGATGACTCTATCAGACTGCGTCTTTTTCAACGCACACTTACTGGCCCATCAGCCAAATGGTATGTCAAAGAAAAATCAGGGTCCCACACAACCTTTGAGTCATTGGCCAAATCATTTTTAACTTTCTTCCAATTACCCATCCGCCATGACAACAGTCTTGAACTACTGTCTAATTTCAAACAGACCTCAGCCACCCACATCGCTGACTACATTCATGAGTGGCGTAGGCGACGTAGTTTGTGTAAAGCAGAAACCACCAAACAACAATGTCTTAACTGGTTTCTTAGATCACTTGTCGCTCTCCTTGGTAAGGATGTAGCTTCCACCTTCCCACAATCTGAAGAGGAATCCATCAGCAAGTCTCAACAGTATGACCTCATTTACGCACAGTTAGGATACTTGTACACAATACTTCCTGATCTTCCAAAACCTATGCCATTTGGCCAGGACAAACCTGGGATGTCTCACTCAGCAGACGGACTAATAGGTGCCACCACACACCATCGTCCACAACCCCAACCACCACCGATGTATGGAATGCCTAAATACCCACCAGAATATGGGGGCACTTCTTATTACCCCCCACCTCTTTATCAACAACCATATCCTGTTGCTATACCTCCACCCATCAGTGGACCACCACCGACACCCCCCATACATCCACCTATTCCCTCAACCAGTGGTACCCCCTCAACATCAGCTTATAGTACTAGTGAAAGCATGACATCTTCCTATGTACCCTATGGATCGGTACCACCACAAAATCCATACTTTCCCTTTCCTGGTCCTCCACAACCAATGGCTCCCCCACATCTTCATACGGGGGTAAATTTTGTTCAACCCTCTGTTGCTCAACAATACCAAAATTTTGAACAGTTGAACACAGCCAATCCAACTCATCCATCGAATGATACCAAGAGGAAAGGAAGGAACAGGAATAACAACAACAATCCGGGTCAAGGCGAGAATCAACCCCCATAGCATCAACCCAGTGGGGGCAACCAGAACCAAGGGAACCAAAACCCCCAAGGGGGCAATAACAACAAACGCCAAGGGCAGAATAACGTTAAAACCATCCACCCTTGTGCTCTTTGTGGCGTGTACGGTCATTACACACACCATTGCCCCCAGATCTCTAATTTCAAAAGGTTGAAGGACTCTGGAAGTCTCCCCCCTTCTCCTGCGCAACCTGCCCCGCAGCAGGCACAACAACAATATGCGCAACAACCCCCTCCCACCGTGCTGCAAAATCCTATCCCACATCAAGGTGTGATCAACACCCAACAGGACATGCAGCATCCCCCACCTCAGGTGGGCCAATACCACAATCCCAACAATCCAACAGAGCGAACAATTATCCTCACCAGTGAGGAAGAAATCCTTCTGTAAACACGCAATCGTCAGTATCCTACCACAGCTGAGTCTACTCCTACATCTCCAGAAACAAACCCTACATCGACGGGACCTCCATTGTTGATCCCTCGCCCTTCCGCCGAACCACCACTACGCATCCCTTGCATTCCCTTGCACAGGAATGTCCACAACCCACAGGCTAGGGCCGCTCATAACTACAGCTTGGTAGATGAATTAGCACAATCCCCGGCTGCCATGTCAGTTTTGGAAGTACTCCAGACTTGTCCCACTCAGCAGAAATCACTGCTTTCTTCCTTGGGGGCAGTTGACCCCGCCGATACTCGACTCATCACCTTTGACCTTGATAGATGCAAACCGCGTCTTCCCGTCGCAGTTGCTATTCAAATACTAGTCAAAATACGGAACATCATCGTCCATCGGTGTATCATCGATGAAGGGGCATATACATGCATCATGTCCAAAACAGTATGGTAGAAACTTGGTTCCCCGGAACTCATACCTTCCTCCATCACATTACAAGCTTATGACGGACGACCATCATCTCTTGAAGGGCTCTTCCAAAATGTCCCCATGGAACTCGGGGGAAAAACTATCCTCATTGACATCGAAGTTATCGACGCTCAGCTAGATTACAATATCTTGCTTGGACGTAGCTACATGTATGCTATGAAGGCAGTGGCATCATCAGTCTTTTGGACAATCATGTTCCCCCACAATGGAAATATTGTGACCATCGACCAAGTCTCGCATTACGAGCCTAACCCATCTGCCAATCTCGATAACATTCTTCCTCTCATTCACACCAACAAAGATGAATATCCACTAGTAGAGATGGGTCCTGGGATTTTCAAAGATCCATCCTTGTTAGGGACATACCATGGAGCACCACCACTCCTTCCCCCTGGTCAAGTATTCGTCATCTCATCTAACAAAACTCAACAGGAGGATGCTCGTCCTCCTCAGGAGGCTTCAGTCATTTCTGACGTCTCAACAGTCGCAGCATCACTCCCACATGAGCCTCCTGCGCACTCGTCGACCCCTACGGTCCACGAATCCACATCCCCTCAAGGGCATAGACCCATTTGGGAGACTCAAATTCCCTTCTTTTACCCTCCACCCGGTATAGAATCTTTCCAGGTAGCCGCAACACTCACACTACCCAATATGGTGTTAGCAATCCTAGTGTGGTACTTACATCCACCTGAGATGGTCCCTCGCCCACAGGAAGGACTCCCCATGACGATTCCTATTCTCACCCCCACTCCCCCCACGACCCCCATACTCCCTACCCCCCCTGCTACCGTTGGGGGCAAGAAAAAGAAGAAGGAGCCCACAGCTCCACTTCCTCCGTGCATCTCACCACCTTGTGCATTGTGTGACAAAGAGGGTCACCAAACCAACAACTGCCCATCACTACCGGAATTACGGAATTCAATTCCCCCCAATCCAACACCACCCATTACTACTGCTATCACTCAACCTTCCAGTAGTAAAGGGTTGAGGACTAAATTTGTGTGTGCCATCTGTTCTGAGTATGGCCATTACACCCATCATTGTCTAGCACTGCCTCTTTTCTGACAGGCATTAGCTATCATAAGCCAAGAATTTCAGAACAACCCACGCTCTGCCACTTCCTCCACAACAAAAATCACTGACATTCGCTATGTCACCACTTCAGTCAATGAACGCATGAGATGCCCTTGCTCTCTTTGCGATTCATTGGATCATTTTACACACTAGTGTCCTATGATCCTGGAATATTGACGACGTCAGCTAACTCTACATCACCAACCTGCAGAGGCGATCATTGACATATCTTCACCATTCAAAGATCTTCATATCATTTCTCCCGAACCCGAGGCACTCCCAACACCTCCTTGGTTCTTAGTTGACATTTCTACAGATTTACCCCGTAACCCACCCAACTCTCCTGCTCATTCCCCTGCGGAGACTCTCCATCCCACCACTACGGGTACCCCTCAGTACCTCAATATATGGTTTATGTCGAGTGAACCCTCACCCCCTCCTAGCGATACCCCCTCTGTTTCTTCAGCATGGGGCAATCACCCTATCACTGAGATCACTCACGATCCATTATATTCCCGTCATTTCCAATGGGATGAAGAAATACTAGAAGAACTACAATGCCCAGACTCTCCCTGGGATGCACTACAACATCGTGCTCTCTTACTTCTGCAGGACGCCCTCATGCCTCCTAGCCACAATCCTATTTACGCGGTTGAAACCAAAGATTTTATCCCCTCAGGGCCTATCGATTGGTTCAACAACCCTATCCCTGCACCTGACGCTTTTGAAGAAGGTAATCTGGCCAACATTTCCGCTACCATCAAAATTGACATTTCATTAAACCGGGCATCGTCGAAGAAATCATCATTGGAGCTGCTTGCACTCCCCAGGAAATTGCTGCATATAAATCCCTCTTCCAGGAATTTAGGGATATCTTCGCCTGGTCATACAAAGAAATTCCTGGCCTCGATCCCTCTATCATCGAACATCGCATCGACACCTGGCCTGACATCACACCAGTTCGCCAGAAATAGCGACTGCTACATCCAGCCAAAGCCGCGGCTATCAAAGCCAAAATTGACAAATTACGCACGACCGGATTTATTTACCCCATCGCTTATACTTCATGGGTTTCCAACCCTGTACCCGTCGACAAAAAACAGGGCTCTATTCGTGTCTGCACTGACTTTTGCGATCTCAATAATGCATGTCCAAAGGACAACTTCCCAATTCCTTTCATCGATCAGATTATCGACGATTGCGCCGACCATGAGGCTCTTTCCTTTATAGATGACGTATCTGGCTACAACCAAATTCAAATTCACCCAGCCAATCAATATAAAACCGCATTCATTACCCCGTGGGGTACGTTTGCATATCATGTCATGCCCTTCGGCCTAAAAAACGTCGATGCAACTTTCCAGCGGGCCATGAAATACATCTTTCATGATCTGGTGGAAATCATCCTCGCCTACTTGGACGACCTCACTGCTCGATCCAAGAAACACACCCAACACCTCGAGGATTTACAAATCATTTTTCAACGGTGTCGTCAGTACAACATCCTCTTGAACCCTCTCAAGTGTGTGTTCTGCGTCACCGCAGGGCGCCTCCTCGGTTTTATCGTTTCACAAAGCGGTATCACCGTGGACCCCCTTAAAGTCAAAGCCATCACCGAAATTCCACCTCCTCGGAATTTACGACAACTTCAGAGTCCACAGGGCAAAGCCAACTTTCTTAGACGCTTTGTTCCTGATTATGCTATACGCGCACATGGTTTTCTTTTCTTACTGCATCACGACATTCCTTTTCATTGGGATGACTATGCCCAACAGTCATTTGACGATCTTAAAGCAACGCTTTCCAATGCACCTTTGATTAGTGCACCTGACTATAAAGGCAACTACATCCTCTATGTATCAGCATCAGCTGTATCAGTAGCCGACATCCTCGTCCAGCTCGGAGATGACAATCGTGAGAACGTCATTTAATATGTCAGTAAGAACCTCTCAGGACCACCCCTGAAGTACAAACATGAAGAGAAGCTTTCTCTTGCCGTTGTCCTTACAGTTCAGAAACTGCGCCATTACATCCTGCTTCGCACCACCAAAGTCGTCGCAGATTCCAACCCCATGCAATATTTGCTCAGCCGTCGCCAAGTTAACGGAAAATTCGCTTGATGGATCGTTATCCTTCAGGAGTACGACCTCGAGTTCTCAACACCAAAGAGTAAGAAGGGCCTCGTTCTCGCCGAACTTGTCACGACCCTTCCCTCTGACACACCTAGTGCCCCCGTCAATACCGACTTGCCTGACGAACATCTCTTTTACATCGCTTCAGATGATCCTTGGTATGGCGACCTCCTCATCTACCTATGAACTCAAAAGTTCGGTAACCACCTATCACGAGATGATCGTCGGCGCATTCACCATCAGGCCCCCCACTATCTCCTCATCGGTGACATCCTATATCGGCGGGGCGTCGACACCATTCTTCATCACTGCCTGACTATTGACGAGGCCGACAGAGTCTTAAATGACTGCCACAACGGTGCCTGTGGGGGCCATCTTTCGGGCATTGCCACGACTCAAAAGATTATTCAGGCCGGTGACTTTTGGCCTATGCTGTTTCATGATTGCATTCATGCCATGAAACGATGTGAGCAATGTCAGCTCTATGCCAACAAAGCCCACGCTCCCCCCGCTCTTCTTCACCTGGTCATCACTGCAGGCCCCTTTTGTAAATGGGGAATTGACTTTATGACTTGTAATCCCCCCTCCAGAAATGGTCACAAATACATTTTTTTCGCCGTCGATTACTTCACCAAATGGGCTTAAGCTATGCCCACCTTCAACAACACCGCTGACACTGCAACGCGTTTTTTCTTCAACCACGTCATATCCCGGTTCGGAGTATCTCTCCAACTAGTTTCCGATCATGGGAAAATTTTTAAGAATGAGATCTTCGTCGAACTCTCATCTCGGTTAGGCTTCTCTCACGAGTTTGCCTCACCATAATACCCTCAGTCAAATGGACAGGTCGAGGCAGTCAACAAAGTCCTCAAGACCATGTTACAACGCACAGTTAATAAACATAAAACCAATTGGCATCATATGTTATTTTTCGTGCTATGGGATTATCGAACGACAGTAAAGACCGCTATGGGTTTCACGCCATTTCATTTAGTCCATGGGGTCGAGGCAACTCTTCCCATCGAGTGCGAAATTCCCACCCTACGCACCGCAATCGAGCTTTTACCTGACACTGCTCCAATGGAGCAGCGCTTGCTGAACTTGGAGTCGCTGGATGAAGATCGTCGATCCTCACTACAGAACAGCTAAAAAATGATCCAAGGCTACCTTTGATTGCCATGTCAACCTCCTATCCTTTCGCGAAGGAGACCTTGTCCTAGCCTATGATATTGCTCATGATACCTTTGGCCATGAAAAATTTGAATCACTTTGGCATGGCCCTTAAATCATCCAACATTGCCTCACCAAAGGTGCATACATCCTGGCCTCCCCCGAAGGCCTCTCACTCAAGGAACCCGTCAATGGGTTGTACCTCAAAAATTTTTATGCTTAAACGTAGTCAAGCTACTTTAGGTTATTTTTCTTTTCTACCGTTTTAAAACTTTTTTCTCCCTCATCTAAACTATCCTTTGTGCTATTGACAGATGCATCCTCCACCAGCTTACCACATTGGTTACGCCGATGGCGCCAGCTGTTGGACACAAAATCTCGCTTCGGCTGCTTGGGCTCTCTACACCCCTTCACATGAAATGCTACATTCCAACGGCATCTGTTTAGGACCAACGACCAACAACCAACAACCAAGCCGAATACACTGTTGTCATTGGCCTCTTGACCGATTCCCAGCATCATCATATTCGTCACCTTAGCGTTTTCCTTGACTCCCAACTAGTCGTTCTCCAGCTCAACAATGTATACCGTGTACGCGATCCGTGCCTCTTTCGCAAATACCTGCAGGTTAGATTATTATCTCGACATTTTGATTCCATTACATTTACACATATTCCAAGAGAATTGAATCAAACAACAGATGAAATAGCTAACATGGTGTTAGATTGGCATATATCACATCAAGCTACACATACATAAACATCTCATACATCCTATCACAACATATAGATAGAATCAACATCATCAACATCAACACAAAAACACACATATAAACAACATTTGGATCACAAAATATGTATACTCATATATATATATATCGGCCTATCCGTCCATCCGACTGTTTACATACAAAAATACATCGGCCCGCAGGCCAGTGCCACATCTCGGTACAAAACTCGGCTCACCAGCCTATCAAAAAAGGTATACAAAGTACATACATCAGGGTGCCTCTATCGCACCCCCAGCTGCTCCTCCCTCAGGAGGAGGTGGTGGCCCACCCCCACCTGCCCCAGGTGGTGGGGGTGGAACACCTACTGGACCCTCCTGCCCCAGCGGCAGGCGTCCACTCGTCATCGCGGCGAGCATAGTTGCTCATCGCACTATCCCCCGCCATGGTGGTGGTAGTCCAATGCACTGCTCCAAGAACACCTCGTCCTAGATGTGGATCCACATGCCCTCAGGCACATCCTGTAACACCATCTCCAGACTACGGCATATATCATCAAAGTCTACTCCGGCTACCGCCGGAGGAGCATGTGACGGTCCCGCGCCCGGATCGTCGAATTGGTGTCTCCTCGCTGCCCTCTCAGGCTCTGCAGGTTGCCCAACAGCTTCATCTTGTCGCCGCCTCTCTCCACGTGGAGGTCTCTCCGACTCTCGATGAACCAGTGCTCTATACAACTCCACCTCGCGCCCGCAAGGTGCCAAATCTGCACATACACAAAGTGACAAACAACAGATCGTATCAGCGTCTATACATCATCATATGCACTGATATATCACAAGCTAAATCAAAACATACAAGTACACAACATACCTCGATGGTCGAACACCTCCCTAGGAGGCAACACCATGTCCGGGTCCCCCCGAAAGTCAACCCCAACATAGGGGTACTGAAGCATGACCTGCGACATCTGCCGCCATATTTGCGCCGCCTGTGCAGTAAAATAATGCTTGCCTTCGCCACCACCGTGGCGAACCAGAACTGCAGAACACCACCTCAATCAAGGCTCTCACACCCCAGGTTCCTCTAGAAGAACCTATGGGTGCAACATTGACACCCTCTCCAAGAAATAGGCTACCAAGATCGAGCCGAATGCGAACTCCCCGGTACCTGTGGACCGACAACGGTCCAGCTGCGCGATCATCCACGCGTGCAGGTTCAAACCCCATGCGAACCACTCATGGCCCACCACCACCCTCTCCATCACTAGCAGCTCACCACCACTGATCCGGTGGGTAGCTCGTGACCCATACACCCGAACAATCATCACCGCTATGTAACGATGCAACAGGGCATCCAAACTACTGATACTCACTACAGTCCCAGACATGTAGTTCTCACCTGAGAAATATCGTCGGGCGACATCCCGCAGATGAGTGTCCCTCGACAGCACAGGCTCTTCTGGCAGAGGCGTTCCCCAGAAGGGGAGCCCCGTCAGAAAATAGATATCCTCCACCGTAGTGAAGGGGATCTGCTCTCCTCGCACGAGGAAGTAGTGCTGATCTGGGCTCCACATCTGGAGCAAGAACTGAAGTAAGTACTCCTATGCCCGTATCAATGGGCACTCAAAAAACTTTAGCAACCCACTATTTTCTAAAGCCGCTCGAACCGCAGGCCTTGCATTGGCCACAGCATCTCGTAGCTTCGACTAGTCTCGCTGGCGCTACCGCACATCCATAGTCACTGATATAGCCACCTGCACACAACAAAACGCTCTCTATCATCTTATGCAACCATCAGATACATTAAAAAGACTCATTGTTTCACCCTTCAACCTCACCTCCAAGGCGCGGTTTCACCACCCACAGGTGTGCACACATGCGCACCTGTTCACTATACAGGCGCGCACATATGCGCGCCTGTTTTTCCCACAGGCGCGCTCGAGAGCGTGCCTGTTCACCCTACAAGCGCGCTAGTATGTGACTGTAAAACTCATAGGCGCGCTCTCGTGTGCGCCTGTTCACCCCACAGGCATGCACTAGTGCGTGCCTGTCGAACTCACAGGCGTGCTCCTAGGGCGCGCCATATTTTCTCCCCCACGCGCACCAATGCGCGTTTATTCATTGGACAGGCGTGCACGTATGTGTACCTTCCACTGAATCGCCCATGCATGTGGGCCCACACCCTAGTCAAAACCCCCTAAAAACCCTTGTACGCCCCCCCGTACCTACCCTGCCCAAAAATTAGAAACCTATTTCTATGCAGGACGATCAGACCACTAACCTAAAACTCACACACCGTCGATCGGATACCTTGTGCTCCCTGAATCACCCAATCTCCTCTGAATCTGATCGAAAACTCACTATAGCAGCAGGTACAAATGAGGTGGCAATGTGGGCCCTACAACTATATATAGGCCTTTTTCCAAACTTCCACTCACCATTTCGGGAGCCCACGACGTCCATTTTTCGAACCGTCTTCAGCCACGGGATCAACGTCCCGCCACCTACATCACAGCAGTCTTTGGGCCACTTTTCATCCTGAGCCCTCGGGGCGCCTTTTTTTCATATCATGGCCAGGTACACACACGCATTGTCACATTTATCTAATACATGCTCATATCTTTGATTCTCTTCAGATATTGTTCACTTTGGGTATTTGGTTGTTCTATGTGCAGGTACTTGATCATCATCTCTCCACATCATTCCTTCAGGTATATACTCAGCACTGGCATGTAGTCTCTCCTGCTGTATTGCATTTACATTTCCAATCACACCCTCTGATATTGGCCTTTAGGACACCCATTTCCGGCTCTGCAGTACTCACACCTCTATTTTTCATCTACGGTACTGGTACCCGATAGCTTTCTTAGCCACATGAGTTGTCTCATTCATAGCACCTTTTTTCACTTTTGACACTCATGCTGTTCTTCATTACCCTTTAGGGATGGGAGTATCGGTAGTCTTTCATCATGTTGCAAATCAACCACATACTTCTTCTCCTCATTTTGTTAGCTTCCCATATGGACTCCCAGATCATCGCTTTATGGTTACGTTCTTTTTTACCTGCACCTCCGCAGGATCATGAACCCACCATTTCATCCACCCTCAGTTTGCCCATCTGCAAACCTATCTTTGTTTCACCTACCTCATACAGAAACTCGCCAATGGGGCCCCCACCCTTCATCAGTTTTCCAAGACATTTCTGCCCTCCCTGGGGCACTCATTTCCCACTGGGGCACCCATTTCTATATTTGTACATTTTTCCAAAATTATTCATTCTTTATTGAACAAACGCATTTATTTCCAGTTATTTGCTTTTGTCGTCACCGTTGGCGACCTGCTTTCCTTGTGGCCACACGCAACCCATGTCACCCTTGGTTGGAGCATTACTTCTCATTTACCCTCGCTGGCATCGTCCATATCTTCAGAGTACTACCCAAGTCACTTACCATTTATCCTTTGAATTTGTTCACCTTGTCCCGCCTCTAGCACAACTTATCCCTGATCTTGTCGTCCCCCTGACACTTGATCTTGTCACAAGGTTGCGGCCACACCTTATATCATACACCCTCCAACCAAGGGCAGTTTGGAGTCTTCCCACTTCTTGACTTCATCCATGTACCTCTGCCACTTCCTCACCACAGTAGATTCCGCAAAGCCCTTTGCTTCTGGTAGTCGCGTCCCCCTTTTGTCGACATCAACACAATTTTCCAGAAGGGCGACAGTATCTTGATTCTCATTTTCCATTCAATGAGAGATCTCAGACGACACAGGGGGAAACACCATTGCTCCCTAATGTCGTTGACCCCCATAACATTCGATGCCAACACTTTCTCATGTTGCGGTGGGTCTTACTTTGCGACTATTGCAGTTTTTTCTTATCAGTTGCCGAAGACCTATGAACTTGGTAGGGCCATCAATGCCCACATCACCATCGCTATTTATTTCCGCGACCTTTACCTATGGTTCAGAGTATGTTCCTTTACAGAATTGTCTTCTACCTTTATCATTCTGCCCCCGAGGGCACTGCAGTTGTCTACACCAACGTTTCCATCATCTTTTTTCAGAGTTACATCATACGAGCATGGGGCATGTCCGCCTTGTTTGTACACAGTTGTATATTGTTACACACCCTATGGAAAATTGGCTTCTACATGTTCCTTTCTTCTCCAACGGATCACTCTACACGGTCCCACTCTTGCTCTCCCTTACACCACCATTCTCAGTAAAAGAAACATTGATGGATTTCAGCTATACGTATGCTCCTAACCTCATCCATCAGGGGGCATCTATTATCACTGAACTTTCGTCCGCACATGGCGACAAGAACTCCGCATCGTCAAAACAGGACTAAAGTCATTCATGGCATAGGATTAATTCCACAACATTGCAAAAGGGTCAAAAACTATGCCAAGTGACCAAAAATTGAAGGGCGCTTTACAGAATCTGGGTGTGCAAGAATATGCGCGGAACAACAATGTACAATGCGCGCATGCACGCACGATGCACAATTGTTGGGTGAAAAACCCGCGCACCTGCTAAACGACGCATTTTTTGAAATTGGTCGGCCTCCCAACCACTAATGGATCAGCTCCCAAGTCGATTTGACACCAAATCCGAGCTCAATCCACATGGTGGGATGGTCAAAGACCTAATTGAGCCCTAAAGAGCCCATTTTCACACTCCAAAGAGGTTACATAATCACCCAATGCTAGGCTATAAAAAGCCATGAATAACCATCACTTTCTCAAGGAATTCTATGTATTGTTATGCTGCCAAGATTGTTAAGGACTCATTCTTTGACAAGAACACATAGG
>WSFP011533497.1:0-11937 GCA_009831015.1 Picea engelmannii
TCCTAGAATAATTTGAAATAACAGAATATATACTATGCGAAGTCCAATGGAACTATCATATCAATGAGAGGACATTAAAATTCAAATTCGTCGTTGTTATACTTGCGGTGAAACTCATAGTACAATAACTTTACTTAAACATCCCAAAATTGATTTTCTTGTAGCTTTTTTACACTTCTCTTATACAAGCAGATCCTGGAAACTATAAGCTTGGCTCGTAGTATCTATTCCTTGATTGAAGAACACGTTCACATGTTTAATTCACTCATAGTTATTGTTAATACCATCAATGGGGCTTTCTTACTCCAATTCCTGCTTCCGAAAATTGTCATCCCCTTTCTTTTTTCCCTCTACTTTCCCTTTCTGGTTACTTACTCATTTTTTGAAAAATTTCTAGGTTCAGGAGTTGGTGGATTCACGTCTTCATATTTCCACTTACTTTTATATCACCAGCCCAACCAACTGCTTCCCTGTTTCATATTGAACAAAAATTTTGGATCGCAGGTTCCCAGATAGGAAGGTTACCGGATATATGGGTTCAACATTGCGTTTCCATTGTTCTTCCGCCTACAAAAAACACCTGGACTTCCGTGATCTACAAATTAGAAAAAAAAAATCCTCTTTATCTCATTTTTTGCACTTTTCCTTGATCGATGAACTTAGCAAAATTAATCTCCTGGAATAATTTGAAATAAAATAATATATGTTATGAAAATTCCAATGGAACTATCATATCAACGATAGGACATTAAAATTTAAATTCATCATTGTTATACTTGCGGTGAAGATGACAGTACAATAACTTTGCTTAAACATCCCAAAATTGATTTTATTGTAGATTTTCGATGCTTCTTTTATACAAACAGATCCTGGAAACTATAAGCATGGCTCGTTGTATCTATTCCTTGATTGAAGAACCTGCTCACATGTTTAATGCACTTCATATTTACTGTTAATACCATCAATGGGGATTTATTACACCAATTCCCTCTTCCAAAAATTGCCATCCCCTTTCTTTTTTCCCTCTTCTTTCCCTTTATGGTTACTTAATCATTTTTCAAAAAATGTCTAGGTGCGGGAGTTGGTGGATTCACGTCTTTAGATTTCCATTGTTACTTTTATATCACCATCACGACCGACCACTTCCCTCTTTCATATTCAACAAACGTTTTGGATCACGGGTTCCCAGAGAGGTGGGTTCAACATTGTGTTTCCATTATTCTGTCGTCTACAAATAGCACCTGGACTTCCGCGATCTACAAATTAGCAAATGAATTCCCCTTTATCTTGTTTTCTTTCACTTTCTGATTACTTTGTCCTTTTTTCAAATGTGTCCTTTTTTCAAATGCCTCGTGCTTTTATATACAGCACCCGAAGTTTCACAATATACAAATTGACCCTCGAAATCCATCATTGTCTCTTATTCTATGTTACGTGTTTTTCATTCAACAGTTGGGTTAGATACAATTTGACCATCAGACCCTCACGTCTCCTGAGTAGAGCTTGTGGCCCTATTTTCAAGCCCATCAATATTTCCTGTTCCAAGTATGTCTAATGCTTTTATATCACGATTCCGACCAAATGCTTATCCATTTCATACTTGGCCACTATTACCATCGTCAGTTCGTGGCCAGGCTTGCTCAACATTGCACTTCCATTGTTCTGCTATGTACAAACAACACCTAAAATTTTGCGATATACGAATTGATGGTTGAACTCTGTCATTGTGACATACAATTTGACCATCGGCCCCTCACGTCTCTTGAGTATATATTGTCACCCTATTTTTGAAGTCCGCCCGACCGCTTTCCATACTTGGCCATTTCTTGGAATTTGTTTCGCGAGTTGGTGGGTGGACGAAATGTACAATTCTTAGTCTTTCTTCACCATCCCCACCACCTTTGTACTTATTTCTAGATATGCAACTATTAAGCTTTAATGCTAGTATTTCATCATGCAGAAACCATTAAGATTATCATTAATGTCCGGAAGGCCGGAGAAGGTTTGTCATTAATATGAATTAAACCAATATTTGCAGAGAAGAGTGTTATCCTTTCCAAGTATTCATTTCAAACATGATGTAATCTATTTCGTGCGTTGGTCGGTTCGCGCCTTTACGAAATCTCTAATTCTTAATAGCTCTTCGTCGTCACTGCCACCTTCACACTTTTTTCTAAATATGCAATTAGTAAGCTTTAATGGTAACAACTCATTACGCGCAAACCTTGGAGATTGTCATTGATCAACGAAAGGCTCAAGGAGATCTTCCATTGATACGCATTAAACCAATATTTGTGGAGGGTTATATTATCCCTCCCCAATTTTCATTTCAAACATCATCTAGAGAAAACAAAAATTATTGTTAACTTATGGCAGTAGTTCCACAACAGTTCTGTCCAGATACAGTAAACACCTTTGGGCATGATGGCCAGAGGTTCCAGTATTCTAGGGAATATTCTTACTACTCATCTCCCTCCGCCCAGGAGAAAAAAAGGAGATGGTCCCTTAGTGCACCGAGAGATATATTTCAAGCCAAAGAATTCCAAGGCAACCCTTCCTTCTCAGACAACCTGCCCGCCTACATTGATGGTTGGCGCAAAGGTTGATGCGATGGATTTCGAGCCGGAAGAAGATGATATGATGGATGATGATACGGCAATGGATGATGGAAATGCAGAGACAGTTCCCACTCTTGTGTCCAAATTGAAATCAACCATAGTGAGTGACACTTCCCGGCTCGGCGATGGCGGTCCTGACAACACCAAAAGAAGGGGTTTCAGAAAAGAAATCGATGTTGAATGCAATAGTCGCTTTGCAGATCGAAAGTAGGAATTCCAGAGGCCCAAATTAGTTTGTTATGGGTGGAAGTCTTTCACTGTAAGGAAATGATCTATTGATTCTCCCAGAGATATATTCAAGCCAAAAAATTATTTAATTGTGGCACCACTTGTTGAGGAAAAGATATGAAATGATATTACTCAAACAATTTCATATTACACTTGGCTAAAGAAAAATAGATGGGAATATCACCCTATGTTTATAGCCAACAAAAGTAACATCCTAACTCACAAGTATTAATTATGAGTGCTTAGGCTAGTCTTTTATAAACAAAAAAGCTTGCTGGAAATTTACTTTTTTTGTAATTTTCTGAACATATCAGTTGCTGAAATAAATATAAAGATAGAAGTAAATTCACCAAGATGATAATCAAGATAGATGAGACATAAAGAAATCCTTTATTTCATTCAAATTCACCAAAGAGTCATCTTCTTTACAAAATCTCATGCAAAAATTTTGGACCAAAGTCAAACTTGGACATCCACGATGGAACATACAAAAGGACCTCTGACAGAAAACCAAAACTAAACTCTAAAAGCTTGATTAGCTTGCCACAGATTGTTTCCCACTCGACTCTGCAAAATAACCTTTGTCAGTCATGAAAATTAATTCACAAACAGACAAGTCTACACAGACTATCAAAGATAGATCAACACCTCTGAAAAACAAGTGTTTGAATGATGTGATTCAGCCCTGAATATTGTTGTCTACAATAAGACCCTGCTATCATAAAAGTGAATTAGGCTTGTGATGAATAATGAATGAGTGAAAACTGAACTATATCAACATAATTCAAAGAGAAAACCTTAGTATGTGTTTGCTTCTATCCTCCTTCTGTTCCTCCCTTTCCTTTTTGCTTTTAAACAATTTAGAATTGGTTGAAGTAGTTGAACCAACTCATTAGTTAAGTTAATTAAAAGAATCAACCAACTTTAGTTAGGGGGAAAAGTAATAATCATAATAAGGGTTATAAATAAATAATAACTAGTAGGTGGGACCCATTGTGAATCCCATTAGCTTATGAAAATCATAACATAACTATTAGTTAAGCAAAACACACCTCCTTGTGACTCCCATGCACATATTCACATTTGTTAATTTAGGTCATGATATTTGAAATTATTTTCAAAAAACATTATTCATATGTCCACAAATAAAACATATTGTCCAAACATTCCTGAAGTCAATTGTCACCAACAATAGATAAAATAAAACTCAAAAGCCATATTTTATGGTTTGTGAGGCCATCTTTCCTTTGTTGATGCTATCATCTTTTAGTCCCTCTGCACATGCCTTAGGTTGTGTGGAATTCTTAAGTCTCATGTTGTTTATCATATGAGAACAATCATCCTTCCAATGCAAGTTGGAGGACACAGATTTACCAGAATTATCTGAAGATGCAGAAGGGACAGTAGCAGCCTTCTCTTTGACAGAGGCGTAATACGCCTTTTTTTTTAGACTTTTATTTTAATAGCTCATCCCTGCATGCATGATTGATTAGAAAATGATATTTTAATTAACCATACATGACAAATCTTTAAAAATATGAAATAGATTTTGGCTCAACAATATATCAGACTCATGTAAGACAATCCATACCAATTGTTAAATTGTTTGTCGATGAGCAGGGGGTGAACAAAAGGTTTTGGGATATGTGAGGGGTTTGTATTGAGAGAAAAATGATATAATGAGAGGGGAAAGAACATTGGTATTGCTCGATGACAACAACAATCAACTGTAATGCAAATCAAAGAAACATCAATGTAATCCAACCAAGACACTGCCACTTCCAACTGCTTCACACAGAAATTCTTTCGACTGTAATCAATTTTAGAACAGGGAGTGAAAAATGAATATGGGAAGGCAAGGGGGTTATAATTAGTGGAAATGGGAATAATGGTGTGGAAAAGGAAAACGGATAATGTTCATTAAGTAATCCATATAATCATTCTATACAAGGAAATACACCAACCGAATGACCATTGTGACCCAACTAACAACCATTGTGCATATTCAAACAACGTTGTTCATTAACAAGTCCACTGTGCTTAATAAAATATTTAACCACTTTTTTTTATTCATTTAATATCTGAGAAAACTCACAAATGAATACACAGTCAATTTCTTCACTCTGCTCATCAACTATTGCCAACCATTTCAATCATCAAATGTAGACATTAAAATTGTGCTTGATTTTGTGCTTTAATTCATTCAATAATTAAATTGCATACATAATGGATGGTCAACACAAGGGTCCATATTCATATTGCAAATATTTTGTCTTGCCAATTAAACACGTTGATAACAATCATCATTCAAACTCATAGTCTTCTGTGAAATAATCAACCATTCGACAAAATGCAGTTGCATTTTTGTGGCTATACAGGCCCAAATTTCCTTTGATTGTAAACATTCAAAATGTGGGGCTATCCCTCTAACACAAGGCAACAACAGCATACCCAACCTCATAATACCATAATCGAAATGCAATAAATCCATATCTAGAAAACTCTTGTAATTACCTATGAGTGTGCAACCCCATATTTTCATAACATACACAGTGAGTAATCACCCAAAAACCACGGTGCAACATTACCATTTTATAATTCTAAACTCACAACACAGTATTAACTCAACCCATCATGATGAGTTATCAATCCAATAAGGTATTGCTTCGAAAAAAATCAAACTGCAACCAACCATGTTGTGTAACACTCAGTCTCATCGCTAATGATGCAATCAGATAACCATAACACAAAGAGTGGATGGAATTGTTACAGTCATCCCGGTTGCAATAACCACTTGGCCCCAACTCATAGTTATAATGACCACTCATTCGTGGTGTAGGAACACCATACATACCAACGCATTACTCGTGTCTATCATCAAACAATTGTAACTAATGTTGAGTTTAACATCCAAAATGTAAAAAGACAGTAACTGTGTATCAACCGATCAACCAATTCAATGTCAAGCGAAATACTTGGACTGTGGTAAAGGTCAAAAACCGACCTAACATGTTGTGGAAAGCACACATACCCACACATTGAAGTGAAGTAAGGCTGCAACTTCCTCAAAAGACAATATTGGGTTATCAACCACAAGAGAGCGATTGTGTATTTTGAATTGTCCAATTATCAATGCAGGTTTTCCATTTTAATAACACATGTAATGACTAAATACAAAAATCAAATCGATTGTCACATAACCAATTGGGCAAGCCTGCATTTAAATTAATCGATAATACATTTCAATCCACAATAATCCATAGTAACCTGCGAGGCCTGACAGTCTTCTCTCTAAAACCATTAGACTGGAGGAGTTAAGGGTTTGCTTCCTGACCAAAACTAGAGTCATCTCCCTTCAATGGTAAAACCTCTTAGACTAACGGAACATACACAGAGAATACCACAACTTACTTTGTGGAAAAGATGATAAAAACCTATGACATGAGAGGCCATAAAAGAGGAATAAGGCTCTAACTTGTCCTGGTAATGATACCTAACACACACAGGGTATAACCCTCATGTCTCTTCAGTCAAACAACCCCAACGTTGAGGTGAAGATAGGACTGAGAAATAACAACATAGCTCATTGTGTGACCCTTAGCGGTGAAAACAACCCAATGCCCAGATGTACAATGTGTGCTGACACAAGCGCTTCCAATCATTAAACCCCATAAAATCCTACATACTAGATACAACAATACGAAAGTGTGAAGATAGCCAACACAGACCAACAAAGACTCTCCAACTAAACCAACAAGGATAACAAAGATCCCTTGTGGCTACTAACACCCAGGGTGACTAGTAACACTATGACTTTAACATCATTACTAAGAAAATCATTAACGTTTCATTTCACAATCACAATTTTACACAGTTTCAATACTTAAGGAAGGCACAAACCAATACACCTGAGCCAACATCCATTTCATAACTAGAGCAGACTCATGAAGGCCAAAAAAAAGACATACCTGTAATCGAACGCCTTAAAACATGAGTTGGTCGAGCGGTTCCTCTCTGCTAATAAATCGGAGCATAACCACAACAACAATGTTTGAACAATAACCCGACTAGGGTGGCGGCCAACAAAAGGAGTAAAGGTGATGTGCAGTAAATTCACATCACCTCCACACTTCAAGTTCATTCAATTCTTAGTACGTGCTAGCTACTAATCAAACAAATCATCCACTTTGAACCATGCATCGAGACCACCAACCCTTAATTTCCAAGAGCACCACCCACATCACATATTACCATCTCCACTATACAGAAATGCATGTCAACTATGTTCTATAAAACCTCAATAAATTGCATGGCTATCATATGTTAGCTAGGATTTGCCACAATCTTTTTAATGCATATAGTATAACATGTTAGCATAGGATAGTTTCTCCCTTTTGTATTTGGGTTCACATTGCTTAATCTCCTTTTAATTTCCTTTCATTTGTTGTTACTAACATATGTCTGTTGCAGGTGTCCCGAGTAATAGATCCAAGAACAGAGAGCAATGATAACCATGAAAAACATCGGTATAAAACTTGAGCTTGGAACAAAAAAGGAACCATGTATAATATGCCTGATCCATTATCCAATAAAACAAGATATCGTCAACCATGTAAGCAGTGTCGAACAGTATCATAACATCAAATAAGCACCAGACTTGATCTCCAATATACAAGGGGGTCCCACCTACTAGTATTATTTAGCTTTTATAATAATAGGATTTAGCAAAACTTTGCGTGAAAAACTTTGTTGTGAATTTAATCATCAAAAAACTGGTGAATCCACAGGGAAATTTGTTTTCAACAGATTTAGAAATCAGAGCTCATGGTTTTGCAAACCAAGAATAGTAATTTTAGAAGATGTAACCAGAATAATTATGCAACATGGGGAAGTGAGCGGATTTAATGGGAAATGACCGGGAATTGGGAATAACTCATGAAAAATGTTAAGTATGATGGGGGTTATCCCTATATGCATAATCATTCAACCATAATCCACTCTTAATTCAAGGAGAAAAATCAAATTCTTTGCTCTTTTATTTTCAAATGGATGAAGAAATGGAAAGAAGAAGCGGGAGATAACCAATCTCTTTATAAGACAACAGTGAAAGTAGATAACAAATTCAAGTGTGTCCTCGATGAAAATATCATAACAGTCATGTAAGATTGATTTTTATTGACTAACAACATCTCACAGGAGTGTCACTGTGGCATAACTGATCCAACATCTTATTTCCGACTAAACTAAAAGATGACAAAACGCGAAATCCACAAGAATAAAATTGAAGAAAGTTAAAATAGCAAAAATAAAGTGACAGAAAAGTAAAAAAAATAGGAAATTCTTAAAATAGAAAACGGAAATCAACTACTGTAAGAAGGAAAAGAAAAATAGTGAAAACTGAAAACAGAGCTATATTACTAAAATATAGAAAATCCAGACAGTGTTATAGCTTTTCAAGTTTGTTCCATGTAATGATTTAAGTGAGAACCGTTAGTGTTGTAGGAAAAAAATTGCTCCTATAAGTATTTTAGAATGTAAGAATTGGTACCTAAGACAAAAGCGATCTTGAAAGGACCCAGCCATAATTTATGAAATTCTGAATGTCTTCCCTTATCAGCGTGAGCTGAATCCCATAGCAAGATTTTTTAATTTACCTTAAACTTGACAGTCTTGACACTCTTGTTGAAATACTTCTCAACAGTTTGTTGTCTCCTTTTAATATTATCCAAGGAAAACATCCTTTGTTCTTCCAAAGCTAGTAGTGCATTTATCCTTTGTGAAACATCTTAAGAATTTAACTCTTCGATCTATAGCATCAACCTTAAGGAAGAAAGTTCCATCTTCGTTGGCAAGAGGGATTCGTGACCATAAACAAGATGAAAAGGAGTACAACTAGTTCTTACCTTAGTGATAGTTCGATCTACCTAGAGGGTGTAGGTGAGGAGAGTATGCCACTGACGAGGATTATCTTCGATGAGCCTTTTGATGATTCTTACCATATTTTTGTTCGTAGATTCAGCCTACCCATTTCTTTGGAGGTAATAAGCTGATGAGGTGAAATTTTTTACCCCCAACTTGGCTAGAAATTGAGTCAGCTTAGCATAAATGAAAGCAGGGCCATTGTCTATAATAATTTCTAATGGAAGACCAAATCTAGAAAAATTATTTTTTTCAAGGAAAGAAATTACTTGATCGTCTGTGGAATGCTTAAGTGGGACAACTTCAGTGCATTTTGTAAAATAGTCTATGGATGTCAAAATAAAAACTTATTAGGTTGAAGAAGGGGGATTAATAGGACCAATAAAATCCAATCCCCACTTTGAAAAAGGAAAGTCTGGTAGGACAGGTTGTAATGGCATGGTTGAAAGGCATTGTTTCCCAACAAATTTTTGGCATTTTTCACAAGACCTCGAAAAAACATAAGAGTCACGAAAGATTGAAGGCCAATAGTATAATTTTCTAATAATTTTGAAAGCAGTAGTTTTAGCAGAAAAATGACCTCCTACATGAATGACATAATTTTATGAGCCATGAGTTTCTTGCAACAGTTTCTATCCGTCTTCATTGTTTACACAACGAAGCAACACACCATGAGCAGATCTTCGAAATAAAAAAGTCTCCTATAATGACATATTTTTCATATTCAAGACGGAGTCTTCTCCTTTGATGAGTGTCTAAGTTGTCTGGACATATTTGGTTCTGTAAATAATAAACCAAATTTTTGTACCAAGGATGTTCAGACACATGGAGGATCTAATCATCAATGTAAAAGAGGATTGAAAGGGAAATATCTTCTTCATCAATTTCTTCACCATTCTCAGCATGTTGAGCAAAGTGAAGGGCTAGGTCACGTCCTTTGATAGTGGTAGAAGTTATGATATTCAAATCATGCTCCTGGATCTTGGCAAGCCAATGGCAAGTTTTCCTGAAAGATAAGTATGTGAGATAAAAAAACTTGATAGTAGGTAAAGGGACCTTTACCAACGTATGCTTACCTAACATGTAGTGGTGAAACTTTTCAACGGCCTTAACAAGAGCGAAAGGATGTTTCTCAATAAAGGAATATTTAAATTCATAATCAGACAAACTTTGACTCATGTAAGCCATCGGTTTTTCATTTCCTCGGTCATCATTTTGCATGAGTATATATCGTGAATTCCTTCTCAAAATCTGTCTTCGCCAAAACCGGTGCAGAACTGATTGATTTCTTCATCCCTTCAAAATCATTTTCAACATCGTCTGTCCAAGAAAAAGAATGATCTTTCTTAAGAAGATTATGAATTGGTTTGACCATCATAGCGAAATCTGGGACAAACCTATGGACAAAGTTAATAACCTCCATGAAAGATTAAACTTCTTTCTTAGAGGTGGCAGCAGGAATATTAAGGATAGCAACAATCCTTTCAGGATCTATGCTTATGCCTGAATCGGAGACGATGTGTCCCGGGATTTTTCCCTCAGTAAAAACAAAAATGGACTTGGAAGGATTTAGAGAAATGCCAAATTTCCTTCATCGCATGAGAAATTTTCTCAAATGCCCAAAATGATCTGATCAGATTTTAGAGTATATTATTAAGTCATCAAGGTAGATCTGAATGATCTTACCGATCAAATCGTCAAAAGATAATTGCATAGCTCTTTGAAAGGTGGCACCTGCATTAGATAAACCAAAAGGCATATGTTCATAAGAAAAGGTACCCCAACAAGTAATAAAGGTGGTTTTATATTTATCTTCCCTTTTTACCTTGATTTGATTGTAACCAGAAAACCTATCAGGTAAGGACATCATTTGTGACCCTGCAACTTGCTGCAAAATCATTTCCATGTTAGGAAGAGGGAAATGATATTTTATGTTAGCTCAGTTTAATGCGTGAAAATCAACACATAATCTGATCTCACTAGTTTTTTTCCGAATAGGAACCAGATTTGAAACCCATTCAGAATAATTTACCGGAAAGATGATTCCATCCTTCAAGAGTTTTTCCAACTCATTTCAAATAGTTTCTTCTAGCACAGGGTTAATAGGTCTTTGTTTCTGCCTGACTGGTTTTCTACCTTCTTGAATGGGGATGGCATGTTGTATAAGACCAAGAAAAAAACCACGAAGATCCTCATAAGACCAAGCAAAAACATCTTGAAATTCACCAAGCAGCTTGGCAAACTTCACTCTCTCTTCATCCAAACATTTGGCACCTATTTTAACATTCTTTGGAGTCTCGGGTGTCCCAATGTTCAAGGAGATGGTTTCACCCACCTCCCTTTTCGACTCCTCTTCTTTCTGTTTCTCCTTGTTTCCTACATCACTTGAAGAAAATGAACTCTCTAAAGGAGTCAAGCCTTTAGGAATCTTGTTATCTTCTATGGATATAATTTCCTTAGGCTTAAAAGGTTCATTTTGGATAAAATCACAAATGCTCTCATCATTACGAAAGACCTGCCAAGATTATTTATTGTCGGGGATATGTGGACGATACAGAGATTGGACGGTACAATCGGGTCTGTGTGGCAGAAGTTGTCGAGTAAGAGAAGATGCAAAAACAATAAATTGATCATCCATTGAGTTTAGTTCCCTCTTTATGTGAGTGATATTGAAATATAATAGGTTCGAGATAAGTGCCCAAACAATTTGGGTGTATCGTTTCATCAACTTGTTGCTAGGGGAGTAAATCTTACGTACAAGGTTAACAACAAGCTCGGAATCCCAAAAAAATGAAAGGTGACCACAACCAAGATTATAAGTGTTTTCAATGCCTAATAATAGAGCTTCAAATTCAGTGACATTGTTTGTGCAAGAAAACTCCAACCTATAAGAAAAGTTATGATTTTTTCCTACAGGAGAAATTAAGACAATACCAGCTCCATTACCTTCATTAGAGAATGAACCATCAAAGTGCATGTGCCACATACCATCATCTAAATCAATTTGTTCCAAAGGAATATTATCCTCCTCAACAAAGATGGAATACACTCCTAAGTCCTCTTCGATATAGTTTACATTAGGCTATGCAACACTTTCTATGTAAGGTGATATCCTTCCTTCTCTAAGGACTATAATGTTTTTTTCATTCCGAGGAACGGATAAATGTTTTTC
>WSFP011533498.1:0-11936 GCA_009831015.1 Picea engelmannii
AGGCCCCTCCCCACATCACAATTCCACCAGTCAAAGAACTAATACCTTAGGAATTCCCTGAGAACTCGACTGCACCCCTTATCTTGGATTTTCACCCCCTGCAAGGTAAAATATTTTTTTGGGAGACCGTCCACCAAGCCATTACCCAATTTCCCTTTTTCTACCCCCCACCTGGAATCCAAGCATTCTAGGTAGTTTCTACTCTCACCCTTCCAAACATGGTTCTCACCATCCTTATATGGTATCTAAATCCACCCGCTATGGTTCCTACACCATATATCCCTCCTCAAACAGAGGGATTACCGATGCATATTCCAGTACAACCTCCTGCGACACTAACACTGGCCCCAACTAGCAGCAATACCACCACCACTGTGGGAATATGAAAGAAGAACAATCCCACAACTCCACTTTGTCCCTGAGCTCAACCTCCTTGTGCACTATGCGAAAGAGAAGTAAATACCACTAATCAATGTCCTACTCTTCCTGAGTTACGTAATCTTATCCAACTCCTTAAATAAACCCCATTTCTTGCTACTCCACCAAGTACATCCATTGCTACTACAGATCCCTCCACCAAACGCAATAAAGGGTTGCGAACCAAATTCGCTTGTGTCATCTATGTAGAATATGGCCATTACACTCATCATTTCCCAACTCTACCTCAATTTTTCCAAACATTAGACACATTATGCCACACATCTCGTCCAAAACCCTCTCAATCAGTCCATACTAAGGCTCACATTACTAATATTTGATATAGTTCTTCATCAGTCCTCGAGCAAATGAGGTACCATCCATAGTATCATGAAATTTGGTTTATGTAAAGTGAGCCATCACACCCTGTACATGATGTACCCTCTAAGTCCTCACCCCTTAAGGAAAATAACATTTACCCATTGATCGTTCCCCTGTCACCTTCTAGGATCCCCTGTATTCTCACATTTTCCACTGCAACAGAGATATCATGGAGGACCTCACTATCCCATATTTCCCATGGAATGCACTCCATCATCGATCCCTTTTCCTTTCATAAGAGGCCTTTCATCCCCCTATCCAAACCTCCATGTGTGCAATCAAAACCAAGGATTTTATTCCTTCGCGGCATATAGATTGGTTCAACAACCCTATCCCTTCCCCAGATGCTTTTGAATAAGGAACATGGCCAACATCTCCCCCACCATCAAAATTGACATTTCTATTAAACCTAGAATCATGGAAGAAAACACCATCGACGCTGCATGCTCCCCTGAAGAAATCCTTGTTTATAAATCCCTCTTTCAAGAATACCGGGAAATTTTTTCCTGGTCATATACAAATATTCCTGACCTCGATCCTTCTATATTCGAACATCGAATCAACACTTGGCCATATGCCACCCCTCTTCATCAAAAGAAACACCCCCTTCACCCATCCAAAGATATGGCTATCAAAGCCAAAATTGACAAGTTACGTGTTGTCGGGTTCATTTACCCCATTGCGTATACTTCGTGGGTCTCCAACCCCGTCCCCATTAACAAAAAATAGGGAACTATGCGTGTCTTTACAAAATTTCGTCATCTCAACCATGCTTGTCCCAAAGAAAAATTCCCAACCCTGTTCATCAACCAAATCATCGATAATTGTGCCAGACACGAGGCACTATCCTTTATGGATGGGTTCTCCAGATATAATTGAATTCAAATCCATCTAGTAGATCAGTACAAAACTTCTTTTTGGAATAGGGGTAGACCTGAGGTTCACTCCAAGAGCACACCAACAAGCCCTAGCTACTGGCCCTTTCGGTAGCACCTGCGAAGTAGACGTAGTCTCACATGAAGCAGATAAGAGGGGGGTTGCAGGACAAGAATGTCTACAACCAGGGGAATATCAACTGGATCTATTACACCAACAATACAACATTCATATATTACTTATCATCTAGGTCTATCCTGCGCAGCTATAGATCTGATCTAACATAAGATTGCAGATAACAATATAACAATGACAGATATCTAGACATCAATCACACATACGACACAAAATATACGTGGTTCACCCTCTCTCTAGGGCTATGTCCACAAAAATGTGCTTATGATTTATTAAGGTAAAGCATACAATTCTTATCTGCGTTCTCAACTAGCATATCTTCTTTCTTTTAGCACAGTTCCTGATGTTTCTGGGTCGTTCTGGTGAAGTTCTTCAACTTCCTCTTCCTCTGCTCTAGTGGGTTCTGAATGTTCTTCATCTGTTAGATCTGCCTCTTATCCACTGTAGAAACCCTCGTCTCCATAGTTTTTCTTGAACAGGTTCTGAAGGTGAACCCCTCGAAATACCTTCCCACTACACGTATGTCTAGCTTCTGTGTCATTGTCCTTGTCTGAATTATTGAACATTAACTTTTTCGGATCCAACCAATCTACTGTATCTTCAAGACGTTCTTTTCATGCAATAACATCTTGATTCTTAGCTTCAGAAATTGTAAAATTTTTCCTCTGGGTCCTTTGAAGAAGTATCTCTCGGCTCTCGACCTGGCTATATGATTATGTTCCATCAACAAAATATTTGGTGATATATCCTCCAATGGTACTATCGAAATAGTGATCTAGCCCTTGATACAACATTGTCGACTCTTTTAACCTTCTTAATCAACTTCGACGTCTAGACGACAGTAGGTCTAGATCTGATCTCAAACTAGGTATTGGCTAACCTAGATAACCACTCATATATCTCTTGATGGATTACTCCAAAGAATATCTCATGAATATCAGTGAAAATGTGTCTCTACATCCAACCTTCAGTAATTAGCTTAGGTTTCTTGTTTTGGGATTCAACAAAGTCCCTCTCTTGCTCCTCTATCCACTTTTGAATCTTTGTCTTCGATGGGAACCACCTTGACATTCCCTTACACAGATTATTGTCTTGGAAATGAAACCATTTTTTGGCATAGGGGTAGACCTGGGGTTCACTCCAAGAGCACACCAACAATCCCTAGCTACGTGCCCTTTCGGCAACACCTGCGAAGTAGATGCAGTCTCACCCGAAGCAGCTAAGAGGGGGGTGGTAGGACAGGAATGTATATAACTAGGGGAATATCAAGTGGATCTATTACAACAACAATATAGCATTCATATATCAGTTATCATCTAGGTCTATCTTGCACAACTATATATCTGATCTAACATAAGACTGCAAATAACAATATAACAATGACAAAGATCCAGGCATCAATCACACATATGACATAAAATATACGTGGTTCACCCTCTCTCTAGGGATACGTCCACATAACTGTGCTTATGATTTATTAAGGTAAAGAATACAGTTCTTATCTACATACTCAGCTAGCATATCTTATTTCTTCTCTCTCTTTCTCTCCCCTTCCTGCACACCTAGCTGCAGGACTTGACCTTTGCACACAACTGAAGATCTCACAATACAATCCTCTCTCTCCACAATAGAGCTATAACAACAATATCATACCAATACTCAATGACCCAAGATGACCCAAGTCCTCTTGACCTTTATTTCTACATTACAATCCCTCACCGATAGCCTTAGGTCGAAACCTATGTGCCAAAACCCTAGATACCAAAACCCTAGGTGTCTAAAATGCTAGGTCAACTTGACCCACTTTTTTCGGGCTTTTCCAGCCTATCTTTCCTTCTTCATCACGCGGTGCTCCAAAGCATCCAATGATGGCTTTCTCTTCTTATTGAGTTGTCCACGATCCTTCTTTCTTGTTGGTCTGTCATCCCCGATCTCCTCATCCAATGGCTTGATTTTTCGCACTTCGCTCCATATTTCCTCCTCTTTTTCTCACTTCGACTCAGTGAGAGTTACTGTGTCTCCTGTGAAGCTCACTTTTTACCTTTCCTTCCTTGTTCTTTGCTTCCTTCCATAACCAAGGGCCAACATCGCTTTTACTACCCCTTGGGGTACTTTTTCTTATCATGTCATTCCTTTTGGACTCAAAAATGTTGGTTCTACGTTTCAAGGGGCCATGACCTACATTTTTTATTATCTACTCATGTCATCCTTGCTTATTTGGATGAACTCACTGCTCTATCCAAAAAGAGAAACCAACATTTAGATGACTTACGCATTATTTTCCAACGATGTTTCCAGTTCAATATCCTCTTGAATTCCCTCAAGTTTGTATATTGCGTCACTATCGAGAGCCTCCTTTGTCAGTGTTTCATTGAAACCTACATTGGAGATGTAGATAAAGAATACACAAACAAATCTTATCATGAAAAGGAAGAGAGATAGACAATGAAGAATGAGAATCAATGCATATTATGATCTTATCAATGAGTGAGTGATATTCACTCATATAGGCAATGACATCCTATAATTAGGAATGCATGCATAATAGTGACGGTCTAAGATTAGAAAGTCTAAAATAGAACTAGTCAGTTAACTTCCGCTGAACTAGTCACTAGTACATATTGTAAAAATTTTGACATTCTATTTGCGGCGTTATAGAAAAAATTAGCCATAGTGTCAAAAAATAGAGGAAATTTTAAATGTTTTTTTTTCATATTTCCCGATAACATCGTTATTTCCATGTTGACGTCTCTCTTGCCATGTTGTCATCTCTCTTGCCACGTTTTCCACGTTATCGTCTATCTTGACATGTTTGTGACATAATCGTCTCTCTTTCCACGTTTGTGACATAGTCGTCTCTCTTGCCACGTTTTTGAAGATAGGTGTCACAGTTACGACGTTGTGGAAACTAGGTTTTCCCCCTCCAACGGTCACCTAGTATTTTGACCAAGTCAACTTTGATTTGGTCAATGATCGTCGAAATTGAAACGTTATAAAATCTATAAATATGTCGTGTTTTACAGATGTTGCGATAGGTTTTCTATGATAACGACACTTCAAAAAGGTTTTTTGGTTCTTCTCGGCTAGAGTACAACTATTAAAATACATTGTACTAGGGCCCTTCTCATTTCATTTTAATTTTCTGATCGGTCGAATTTTAAAGGAAGCAACTATTAAAAGACATTGCACTAGGGCTAGAGTACATCAGGGGCAACGATGACCTGTGAATGGGGCCAACGTTGAAATTTTTTCAAAACTTTTATGTATGAAATCATACATCCTTGAGCATTGAAACACTCCCATACCATCAAGGCATGTGTCTAGTCTAACCATGTCAAATTGCGATGCATACAGGCACACATTGAATAAATTTCAACATTGGTCCCATTCACTGCGCATTATGTGGGGTCGGTGCATGACATTTTTGGAGGTTGAATTGGAAGTTTCATGGCATTTCAAGAGAGTTCCAACAAAGATTCTACATATGAAAACAATGACATTTGACAATGAGACACCCATTATGAACGTTGTTTCAAACATGGATGATCTCAAAGATTATGTGGTTGGGACATGATACATCCTTGAGTCTTGAAACCCTCCCATACCGTCAAGGCATGTGTCTAGTGTAACCATGTCAAATTTCGATGCATACACACACATATTGAAGAAATTTCAACATTGGCTCCATTCACTAGTGCTCACTATGCAGGGTCGGTGTATGACATTTGTGGTGGTTGAATTGGAAGTTCCATGACATTTAAAGGGAGTTCCAACAAAGATTCTACGGATGGAAACAATGACATTTGACAAATATGAGACGCCCCATTATGAACATTGTTGCAAACATGGACGATCTCAAAGATAATGCATCTAGAACATCAAACATCCTTGAGTCTTGAAACCATCCCATACTGGAAAGGCATGTGTCTAGTCTAACCATGTCAAATTGCAATGTATACATGCACAAATTGAAGAAATTTCAACATTGGACCCATTCACTGCTCACTATGGAAGGTCGTTGCATGACATTTTTGGTGGTTGAATTGGAAGTTTAATGACATTTCAAGAGATTTCCAACAAATATTCTACGAATGGAAACAACGACATTTGACAAATATGAGATGCCCCATTATGAACGTTGTTGCAAACATGGATGATATAAAATATTATGTGGCCGAGACATCAAACATATTCCTTGAGTCTTGAAACCCTCCTATACTATCAAGGCATGTGTCTAGTCTAAGCATGTCGAATTTTGATGCATACATGCATAGTTTGAAGAAATTTCAATGTTGGCCCCATTCATTGCTCACTATGTCAGATCGGTGGAAGAAATTTCAATATGCTCATTCACCTTCAAGGCAGGCCCCATTGACTATGGTCACTATGAGACATCCATTATATTGTACATTGATGCAAACATGGATGATCTCAAATATTATGTGGGGAAATCAAACATCCTTAATTATCGAAACCCTCCCATACCTTCAAGGAAACTAGTACATATTGTAAAAATTTCGACGTTCTATTTGTGGCGTTATGGACAAAATTGGCCATAATGTCGAAAAATAGAGGAAATTTTAATTTTTTTTTTTCATATTGCTCGATAACATCACTATTTCCACGTTGACGTCTCTCTTGCCACATTTTCATCTCTCTTTCCATGTTTTCCATGTTATCGTCTCTCTTGTCACATTGGTGACATAGTCGTCTCTCTTGCCACACTTGTGAATATAGGTGTCACTGTTGTGACGTTGTGGAAACTAGGTTTCCCCCCTCCAACGGTCACCTAGTATTTTGACCAAGTCAACTTTGATTTGGTCAATGATTGTCAGAATTGGAACATTATAAAATCTATAAATATGTTGCATTTTACGGATGTTGCGACAAGTTTTCTATAATAGAGACACTTCAAAAAGGTTTTGCGGGTCTTCTCATCTAGAGTAAAACTATTAAAATACATTGTACTAGGGATCTTCTCATTTCATTTTAATTTTCTGATCGATCGAATTTTAAAGGAAACAACTATTAAAAGACATTGTACTAGGGCTAGAGTAGATGATGGGCAATGATGACCTGTGAATGGGGCCAACGTTGAAATGTTTTCAAAATATTTCTGTATGACATCATACATCCTGGAGTCTATAAACCCTCCCATACTTTCAAGGCATGTGTCTAGTCTAACCATGTCAAATTTCGATGCATACAGGCACATATTGAAGAAATTTCAACGTTGGTCCCATTCACTGCTCACTATGTGGGGTCGATGCATGACATTTTTGGTGGTTGAATTCGAAGTTCCATGACATTTCAAGAGATTTACAACAAATATTCTACATATGGAAACAATGACATTTGACAATGAAACATCCATTATGAAAATTGTTGAAAACATGGACAATCTCAAAGATTATGTGGTCGGGACATGATACATCCTTGAGTCTTGAAACCCTCTCATATCGTCAAGGCATGTGTCTAGTCTAACTATGTCAAATGTCAATGCATACACACACATATTGAAGAAATTTCAACATGGGCCCCATTCACTAGTGCTCACTATGCAGGGTCGTTGCATGACATTTGTGGTGGTTGAATTGGAAGTTCAATGACATTTCAAGGGAGTTCCAACGTTGGACATTTGAAAAATATAAGACATTTGAAAAATATGAGATGCCCCATTATGAACATTGTTAAAAACATGGACGATATCGAAGATTATGTGATCGGGACATCAAACATCCTTGAGTCTTGAAACCCTCCTATACCGTCAAGGCATGTGTCTAGTCTAGCCATGTCAAATTGCAATGCATACAGGCACATATTGAAGAAATTTCAACGATGGAACCACTCACTGCTCACTATGCAGGGTCAGTGCATGACATTTTTGGTGGTTGAATTGGAAGTTCCATGACATTTCAAGAGAGTTCCAACAAAGATTCTACGGATGGAAACAATGACATTTGACAAATATGAGATGCCCGATTATGAATGTTGTTGCAGACATGGATGATATCAAAGATTATGTGGCCAAGACATAAGACATATTCCTTGAGTCTTAAAACCCTCCCATACCATCAAGGCATGTGCCTAGTCTAACCGTGTCGAATTTTGATGCATACATGCACAGTTTGAAGAAATTTCAACATTGGCCCCATTCACTGCTCACTATGCCAGGTTGGTGGAAGAAATTTCATTGTGCTCATTCACCTTCAATGAAGGCCCCATTCACTATGGTAATTATGAGACATCCATTATATTGAACGTTGATACAAACATAGATGATATCAAATATTATGCAGAGAAATCAAACATCCTTAAGTATCGAAACCCTCGCATACCTCCAAGGCAACTATCTAGTTTAACCATGTCAAATTTCGATGCATACAGGCATAGATTGAAAACATTTCAACATTGGCCCCAGTCATTGCTCGTTGTCCGGGGTTGGTGGAAGAAATTTTTGATGGGTGTATTTGAAGTTCCATGAAAAAATTCAAGATAGTTCCGACAAGGATTCTATAGAAGGGAACGACGAATGATGACAATGAGAGGTATAGCAGGATGAACATTGATGCAAATTTGGCGATCTCAAATATTATGTGGGGACATCATACATCCCTGAGTATTGAAACCCTCCCATAGCGTCAAGCCATTTTTCTAGTATAACCATGTCGAATTTCGATGCATAGATGCACAATTTGAAGAAATTTCAACGTTATCCCCATTAACTACTCACTATGCGGGGTCGGTGTAATATGAAATTTGTGGTGGGTGAATGACAACAGTAATAAAAATGATGACCTGATGACATCATCCTATGAATAATATGTGAGTGAATATAATGAGTTGATGATATCATTCTCACCAACATATGTCCACTTAGTTGCAATGACACATCTTTGATATCCTCCAACATTAAAGAAATCCCCACATCAACAGGGTGTTTAAACATTTTCAATAAGTGTGAGTCATTCATGCATTCTCCTACCTCATGGAAATTCTCTTGTGATCATTCTCACCATTATTCACATAACCCCCACACTATATTCCCCTTAGTTACTCAATAATACAAATTTAGAAATGACCACTGAGGGCACTGAAAAGGAAGGAGATGCTTGAGGGATTGCTGAGTAGAGAAAGGAAACATTTTCCTTTGTGTTGTGTATGGCACGAAAGAGATATTTTCCCTTATACTCAAAGATCACTCACAGACCCACTCTATATATCGTCTCGTCTCGTCCTCGTTTCGTTTTAATTTTAAAGGAAACAATTATTAAAAGACATTGTACTAGGGCTAAAGTACATGATGGACAATGGTGACCTATGAATGGGGCCAACATTGAAATGTTTTCAATTTTTTTATGTATGACATCATATATCCTTGAGTCTTGAAACCCTCCCATACCGTTAAGGCATGTGTCTAGTATAACCATGTCAAATTTCGATGCGTACATGCACATATTGAAGAAATTTCAACGTTGGCCCTGTTATCCCCGATTTCTAGGGATAACTAGGAGATTATGTCTCGAGGCCCACAGGTCCTAGACATGGATTAATGAGAGAAGGATTGACTTGAGCATAGCCCGGAAGGGCCCATCTTTCTTCTCTTTCATCAGACTCTTCTTGTTAGTAGTAGCAACATCCATCACCTTCGACCTGGACTTGTATCGGAGAGGACTCTTGCTCCATGAGGTAATTGGTCCAGGTATCATGGTATGTGTCACTTTTTATCATTATAACCTTTAGACATATGAATATTACTCCTTTTATTTCTGAAAACTTCTTGGATCTTACATTAACCCACTTGACCATGGTTGGGGGGATTGACAGGGTGTCCTAGCAAGCCTGTACCCATAGGTTTTGGTTTTCCATTGGGGGGATTTCTGAAGAGCCATCGTCTGCTCCCATCATATCATCACTTTTCATCTTATCTCCCACTCACCTGTCCCATTCCCCTAGTTTGGGCATTAGGATGATCTATTTGTGGGGTTGCACCTTATCTCGTGGGAGGAAGGGGCTAAAGGCCCAGAAGGTAAAAGCAACTGGTAAAAGATAAAAGCCATAAAGAATGAAACCTAGAGATGCCTCACCCAGAGATCCTCGAGAAGGAAATAAAAAGCCTCTCAGTAAGAAATAAGAGGGATCCGAAGAAAAATAACAAAAACAAGACCTAGCCAACAGGATAGGGGGTCTCATCATGAGACAACCTATTATGTTAATGGGTACCTAACAGCGTGACATTTCCACTATCTGGTTACCACGCCAGGGCAGTGACCTTTGGTTGCATGGCCAAGGGAAAGGGGGTCTCATCATGAGCCAGCCTTATCATCTCTATGAAAGTGCTTGTGGGTAACACTGTCAGCTCTGGTCACCACGCCAAGGTAGTGTCCTCTAGTTAGTCCTTGAAATAAAAAATAAGATAAAATAAAGAAAAGAAAAGAATAAAGGTAATAAAGGGCTTGGAAAAAATTGTATCCGTGACGGTTACAACTCGCCTTCTACAAAGGCACCCACATGTAATATCATGCATCCCTGTCTCTCACTCTACCCGTATGTCTAGACATCCCTTAACCACATCACCTCGTTTTACATGGCTTGGATGATACCCCTTGGAGACTTTCCTTTCCTTATGGATACTAGCCCAATGTGGTGTTTTTCCTTTTTTCTTCAGCCTTGTATTGTAGGTCTTTGTAATATCTTTGAGCTATTGAATGATATATGAGTGTTCTTATTTTTATGTTTGATAACATTAATGATGAGATGTGATTAACATTTCTATGATCCCTGTGACTAATGATCCCATGGAGGGAGAATTTTTTGATGTGCAGGACCATGCTCGATGGATAGGTACCAGTTGGACCGGTACACATGGGGAGATGATTAGTTCAGACCTCCATGGGGATGAAGAGCCCATCAGATGGTTGCTAGGACCCCATCAGGGGAAGAGACAAGACAATGTTTGATTGATATTTTGCACCTGAGAAGAAGAAGGATGTACCATCAGGGACACTTTGGCTGAGCCCAGCCTAGGGGGGTTGACCCACTTCCAGTGGAACGTTTCCCTTTGATGGCTCAGGACGTCACCTAGGAGCCATTGACGTCACCTTGTGTGTGTGATAGTTTGACAGGGCAGCTAGCATGTCTGGAATGTTTGGGAGGCCCAAAGAGGGCCAACGTTTTGTCATTTTGTGTTGCATTTTCCCTAAGAAGGGGCTAACGTCTCCGTCAGTAGGGCTTGATGTCTTGCTTATGCTCAATTAGGGATTTGATTTGACAATTTAATGTAACGACAGTATAATTTTGGTTTGTAGCCTTGTCGGCTATTTTTAATGACCTAAATTTAATTAAACGTCATGATACAGTATATATCGGGGAGTTTTTCCCTTATTTTGACAAAAAACAAAACTCACTCTCTTGTGAGATCTGATTTTTGCGCCCTTGTTGGGTATTTGGTTTTTTATGTGAGGGGACCTTGTTGGAGGAAGGATTTTCTTGGCATATTTTAGCATTTCTCTTGAAGGAAGGTTTACAACTAGGGTTTGCAATGCTATTTCTTCATGATATGTAAGTGTTTTTTCTACAAAAATTCTTAATTGAATGGTTGTAGGCTTGTACTATTGCATTTATTTATAAACTTCGCTGATTTAAAACACTAGGTGACAAGCACACAAGTAGGTCCTTGTTTCATGTCCTCTAAAAGAGAAATATTCAGCCATTGAAGAAGGAAGGAAGAGCCTATCCATTTGCTACACTCTTTTTCCCTTGTGCTAGCCTTGCTTTTAAGAGTTAAGAAGGAGGAGACGTCCCAGGCCTAGGTTATCTACACCTAGGGTCATCCTTCTTCTAGGGTTTGGTGATAGGGCCTTGCCATTGCAACACTCTCCCTCACCTCACTCTCTTGTCTTGACTTATCTTTTATGCTAGCCGTTTTTCCAAGTTTGACCTAAGGAAGGAGGAAAGAGCACGAGGCATTGCTTAAGCAACATTGGAGTGAACCTCTTTCCCCTAGGGTTTTGATTCTAGGGCCCTACCATTGCAGCACCTTAGAACCCTTCCCTCTCGTCCTTAGCCTTTTATCCCTTCAACTTTGCATCCTCTCTTTAATTGACTCCATTTACCCTTAGGCGCTA
>WSFP011533505.1:0-12357 GCA_009831015.1 Picea engelmannii
TTTTTTTTTATTTGGTAAATTTTGGGTACATTACAGGGATCCCATTGGTGTTGGTGATAACACTTTCCTCATAATCAGGGAGTGCTACATTTTGTGGTTACTTCAAAAAATTTTGTACCATACTTGAGGGCGTTTCATGTGATGTGGCTTGCATGGTGTATTGATTACCCTTAATTGTACCATGATAGACATACACATTGGAGGTATATTTCTCATGGGTTTCTATACCTTATCTTTATGCTTATGAAAAACACTTTCTTTGAGCATTGGACACTTAGAGGGCATGATTTTGTTCTTCATGAAGCACACATACTCAAATCCACTCAAATTGACTCAAGTCAATCAACTTGAATCAACCATACTAAAATTGACACAATTAAACTCCATTCAACCCAACACAACCTAACTCAAATCCACTCAGCTAAATTTGTATCATCTCAACTCAACTCAACTTAGTTTGAGCCAAGTGAACTCAACATAACTTAACTCAACTCAACTCAATTATACTAAACTCAACTCAATAAAATTGATCAACTCGACTTGAATCAACTAAACTCAATTAAACTAAAATGAATTATGCTTGAAACAACTTAAATAAAGTCAAGTGACCCAAATTCACTCAACTCAACTCAATTCAAATAAACTTGACTCAACTCAATTCAACCCAATGGTAATCAACTCAATTCAAGTCAGTTCAACACAAATCAACTCAAGTGGACTCAACACAACTTGAATAAATTCAACTCAGAGTTTGTTTCTCACATTGAAGATGGTTTGCCTTGGAGGAGGAACATTGGGAATCTTGGATGAGGGTGTTTGTCCTGAAATCACATGGAGAAACTTGGTTTTTTCCATGGAAAATTGTACTTGAATTTTGAATATTTAAGTTTATGAGTAATCATGTAGGTGTAGTTGACTTGGAGATACACAAGAATTATGATATTTCTTAAGTACTTAACCTTGGAACATTGCTTGTTAGATGTGCATGCCTTGAGCATGACATGTGTCACTTAAAGTTGGAGCACACTACATGTAGGTCTATCATATGTAAAATTAGGTTGCTTCTAGTAGACTTATCCACTTTGTACTATTGGGTTCCTTCACCTTTCATATAAACAAAGATAAAAATATCATTTCATGAATTCTTTTTTGTTCACTCATGTACTCACATGCTTGAGTTAGAGATGTGAAATCTAAAAAAACTAATATGTACTCTTCATATTTTATCTCTTTATCTTATACATTAAGCTATAAACATGCAAGCATGTGGGTACATGACTGATTAATAATGAATTCATGGAAAGACGCTCTCCTTTTTATGAAAGGTAAAAAACCCTAGTAATAAAATAAAATAAACCACAGTATATTTGTACTCTTTATACTTTATCTCTTTATTTGAAGTGTTAGGGTTTAAGTGGAACTAATCTGTTTGTACTCTTCGTATTTTTTAATATCTTATTTATACTTTAAAGTACATATTCACATCACACCAATGTGCATAACGAATATAGTAAAGGCCAAGAAAATTCTAGAAGATCAAGAGCTCATGGAAGTAAATATTCGCATAACATCATTATCCACAACGTATAGGGTTAAGGCCAAGGAAATTCTACAATATATGTGGTGAGAATGATGAGAAATGCACAGATTTTATAACTAATTACTAAAAAGAATAGTGTGTTAGGTATGGAATAAAAAATAGGGTCCACAACAATTCGAAATTCAATTTGGAATAAGTATTTAATATTTTAGAAATTCAAATTGGAATAAGTATTTAATATTTTAGTGTGTAAGAGGCTTCTCGGGATCGATGCATAACCATTTAATATGAAATAAATAAAAAGTTTTAATGATTTGTATGTGAAACTTTCTTTGTGGGGTACAGATACCTTGTACTTTAAGGTTTTGGCTTCATGATATGATTTGGAAGTAAAATGTACTTTGTCGGTTCATTTATACCTTTTATTTTTTATATCTTATATATTATTACTGATATATAATTTAATATTAAATATAAAATTATGAAAAAATTACCCTTTTATTAATTTTGGCTAATTGGAAAAGTACTAACGTGGAACAGCAGAACACTAAGTTCTATGTATACAGAGACGCCATATAAGGAGTATAAGGAGTGGGTTAACTAGGGAGTATTTTTTTCTCTTTCTAGTTACTAGCTTGTTTTTAAAATTTTTATTAATCTATAATTTTGATAGATTTTTTAAACATTTGGGTTGGTTTAAAATGGGGAAAATCTCCTAGGATAAAGCTATAAAATGTATGGAATTTTGATCCATGTAAAACTCAGACTATTCCTGAAAAATTGACCAGAATCAAGTTCTTTTTTTTTTACCTAAAAAGTGGGATTAATCTTCCCTCTAAAGTTCGGCTTTTCAGACAAAAAAATAGGCCTGAATCCAGCTAGATTTTCAGGAATAATTTAAATTTTGTATGAATCAAAATTATATGCATTTCATAAGGTTACCCTAAAATTTTTATCCCATTTTAAGTAACTCTAGAAGGAAGATTTTCCTAGTTAGCCCACTCCCTTCTGAATAGCAAAAATCTTTATTACAATAATAAAGAAAATAGAAATCAATTTACTGCATAAGCATTGACGAATTCCCGACGACATAAAGTATCGAGAGTTTTATTGGAATACTTACCGTTATCGATGGTTGACTAAACAATTATCAAGAAGTATCGTTTGAGACAGCTTTGAAGATCAGGACAGGATTCGGATTTTATTAAAAGGATTCGGATTTTATTAAAAGTATCGATGGTTGACTAAACAATTATCAAGAAGTATCGTTTGAGACAGCTTTGAGACATGGGGCTAAACTCCACTAGAAAGGGAAAGGGGGCGCTAAGAGTCTAGGAAAGGGCTAAACTAAGGGGGATTGAGCCCAATGGAATATTATATTAATATTCCTTAAAGTTAAAGTTATGGATATATGAATATATCCTAAGTTTCTAAAGTGAGGATAAGGGGGTTCCTTGATTTCCATGTGTCATAAAGGGAACAAACATATACATATTTGGGGGATTTAGTACATTTCCTCATCATTCAATCATTCATTCATCATGGATTCATCATCTGTACTAGGGAAGTAGACTTGGGCAACAATTCTTGTACGTGGAAGTTGTATCTAGCTAGTGACTAGAAGAAGCGGGATGTCAGGCCCATTGTTGAAGAAGAGGGTTTCCAGGCCCATGGTTGAAGAGGAGAGTTGTCAAGCCCGTGAACATTCTCTCCATGTGAAAGAACTGCTTTGAATGAATTCCCAAGGTGCCAAGATACAATTACAAGGCTCTGAGACTCCCTGTTTTGTCTGTTGCTAAATCCCCTGAAGGGAAGTGGGAAGCTAAAGGACTGTTGAGAAGAGAAGGGGCACACTTCCTGAGGTGGGACATGCATGTGGGGGTTGAGGGACTGTAGGATGGATGATAGAGTTGGAACCTGAATCTGAGAATTGTTGTTGATTGGCATGCCTTAGATTGGCTTAGGACTTCCTTTTCCTCGGTAGAGATTACCCCCACCTCGGGGGTGGCCCATTGTTGAAACTACGAGCAGTGTGGTCTATGGATGGGAGGAACATGGAAGGTCTACATGGAGTTGGTGTTTTTACTACAATAGATATGTGTCCATTTAATGTGTATTATTCTTTTGTATAACGTGTGTAATTATGTTAATTGCATTTATGCGATAATTATAATTACATGTTATTTATTGTGCATAAATTATTTATTTCTATTATTGAAATTGTACATAAATGATTTTAGGGGCTAAATTTCTCCAGTGGACTAATTTTCCATTGTTTTTCCCAAGAAAGGATTCACCAATTTCCATTTTTTCTAAAAAATGATTCGTCCAAATTCCATAGAATAAAATTCTTTTACCTTAAAAATCGTAATTTTTTTATAGAAACTATATAAAATCCTTAGAAATTTGAATATTCTTACAAAATATCGCGAAACATTTTACATTTTACATACTAATTACTAGTAAGATTAACCCAAGTTTCTACATTTTAATATAAATTTTCATCCTCAAAATTATCCTTGAATTTGTATATGTATGCATGGATTATTGTGTGTTGTTATTTTTCTGCATAACCAGGTTCATATGTAGAGCATAACAATGAATTGAAAATGGTATTAGAGGTCAAAATTTTTAATGTGGCATTGTCCGGGATGCTACAATTGTAGAGAGAATTGATGCAACAATTACTATGGTTGGGTGGAACGTTTTACAACTAACTATGTAAAATGTTTATAAAGATAAGTTCTATTATTAGTCTTGATTTGTTGTTTCAATGATGTGTTTAATTGCTACATTTTATTATGTGTTTATGCATTTAAATGTGGTGTATTCTTTAGAATTATGTATCTACAAACATTTTATTGTTATTTATATAATTTTGTTCATCATGTTGAGTGCATGCATTTTTAAATTGGTACCCGAAACTTATTATGTTGATTTGGTAGTAACAGGACTCACCAAGGGAGTTGGGTATGTTACAAAGTGGTATAAAAGCTACGATTTGAACATCAGACTTGTATGGGCCATAGACTAGCACAAATTTGATAATTTCATTGTAGCAGAGTTTTAATCTATGTCAAACTTGGTGAAATTTGTCAAATGGGAGAGAAATCTCCAGATTTATGAGCAAATTCATGTCGAATTTGTACTCAAAATCATCAAAGAATCAATTAATTGTGTTGGAATACAAGTTGTAGAATTAAATTTAGCCTTGAAGGTTGAATTTTGTTCTTTCATGGTGGCTGTAAATTTTGGCGAAATCAACGGCTTGTTGACGTGTCCAAATTTTCTCGACAACAGTAAGGGGTTCTCCCCAATAAGAAGTCCCAATTAGACCTCTCACCATTTGGAATAGGGAACCCATCCAGATTCTAGCCCGACAACCATTTGTTCGTTTGGTTCTACTGATTACGGCCCGATCTACCGATGAGGGTGAGTGATGGATGGTTGTTAAAACAAAAGATGTAGATGAAGACTATCTAAATGAAAGCCTAATATAATTCTAATATAACCTTATCCTAGATAGGGGAGAATTAACATAAGTGAATGAGATGTGGAATGAAACTAACTCTACCAATAGCTTCACCCAGATAGTTGAAATGAATAAATAAAGTCAGATAACACATGCACATAAATATATAACCAGAATAATCTAAGTCACTATATCACATACATTAGCAACTCATTCGTTCAGGACATGTAATATAAGAAATAATGACAAAACTGCAAGAAGACATATATTGCATCATAATAGTCCATAAACAAATATGCTCTTACAACCCATGTGAACAACAAACATTCTTATTGAAATAGTTCACAGGAAAACAACAAGACATGGAAGTCCTTCTCTTAGTCAAAAGTTCCCCTGAGGGCTTCTCCGTATTAACAGTTTCATAAATAGTACATGAAAACTCTTCGGACAACTCTCCAATTTTAGTTAAGACTATATTCCCAAAGTAGTTCTAAGGTGTATAATGTTTAAAGAGCCAAAATATCTTTCTTTGGGTTCTAATCTAGTATTTATTGAGGTTCAATAAGACCTTTGGCCTTTCGTCTCCCTCTGTGACCTTTCTTCATCCACCATGTGTCCTCGTCCTCTTTGTAATGATGAGAAATAAGGACAATGGTTGCATTTTAAATTTGTCTTCTAGTTCTAGTGGGTCAATGATCTAGGATATTTTCATCACAACTTATAAATAATTGCATTAAATGAGCATAAATTAAAGTGCACCATTAAAGAAGGGATAACTAAAAAATTAAGAGACATAAGCATCATATCTGAACACAAAAACTTGATAACAGAGTTCGTCCCTGGTGGACTACGTCTCTAGGTCCTGCTCTCAAATGGGTAGGCTCTTTCATAAACTCAACAAAGAATTTGGCAAAATACATAAGTATACCTCATTATGAAATCAAGCTGTAGAAATAATGCTCGGATTAGAAAACAGACATCACCACTAAATTCGTGGTGTCAAATTACCAAAAAATGACTGTGTCCATGTCTCGATTTGACTCTGGCACTCCCAAGCCCAAGAAGAATTATGTCTCAATTTCCATGCCCTTTGCAACATGCAATAATAATAATTCTTTGCCTTGTAAACCATGCCCATAGTCGTACGGTCTGCCCCCCATGGTGGCTAGTGGAAACTTGGATTTAAAAGATAACTAGGCAGATGGATATTCCAATGGAACAATTAGGTGGTTTGGTTATGGCGCTAAAGTTAGAGCGTTGTATGTGGGGAGGTTTGGGGGTTGTAACCTCTGCTAAGTTTAGTTGGCTTCTTCTATATGTGGTTTTTGTTTCTATATATGGAGGGACCTCTGCCATATATGGCAGGACCTCTGCCAGATTTGGCGGAGTCCTGCCACATATATTTTTTATTTTTCGGTTACGGGCCCTCCTTGGGCATTTCGGGGGTGCCACGTGTCACCTTATAATTGGGCCACATGGCATCCATTGATTAGCCCACCTAGTCACTAATGTTACCTCCACATCATCTCGTACATGAAACGTGGCGCTTTCTGGATGGTTCCAAGTTGCATCACCTAGGGGTGCCACATGGCATTTTCTTACTGCTCCACGTGGACCCTTGAAAATCCTATTAGCGGGTGACACATGGCAGCCTCTGGTGCTACCACATGGCACACTGACATCAACAGCCTTTATGACAACATCATCCTTCCATGTCAATTGTTGATGTCATGCTGACGTTAGCAGTACGAATCATGATGTGGCCCTTGTGGACTTGCCTTGTTTGACCACAACTTTGAATGCAAATATCTTTCAATTTGTAACTCTGTTTGACGAGCCGCTTGCGTTGTTATAAATCTTGCAACGCGCTCTTTAGGATCATGATATTTTTAGTTAGTTTTGGAAACTTTGAATCTTTTCCCTTTCTCTATTTGGTGAAGCCATTAGGAGCATCCTCAGTTTCCTTTGTGATTTCTAAGTTGTTCTTAGGCTTATCTGGATCCTTTTTTGATCACTCCTTCCCAATGAGAGCTTTTTGGACCACCAAAAGCTTTCATCAATCAACAATTAAGTGAGGGAAGAGTCCCCTCACTTTGTCCTTCTCGATCCACTTTGCCTTGCTTGGATGTGTGCCTTTTAAGCCTACTTAAAGATAATCAACATCACCCCTACGTGAAGTCCTTGTCCTCCTATCTAGGATGATATATTCCTATAGCTCATCCAATTACTTAGGTGAAAACACATCAACTGATGGTATTCAAACTTCCTTGTCTTGATCCATGATCATGGGAAGATAAAAAGTTTCAAGTGCTCAACGTTCACAGCTGAGTAAATCTGCATGTAAGGTGGAAGATGCAGATGAAAAGCATTGGTACCACTTTTCTTCAAGATAGTGAAAGGTCCATAACGAATGGGATTTAGTTTCTTACCTTCACCCTTCAATCTCTTCTTGTTGATGTGAAGCCATACCTAGTCTACCAACTTGGAACTGATGATCAACCCTGTGCTTCTCATGACGAACTTTATACTGTGCTTCACTTTTCTCCAACTGTTCCTGGACTTCCTGATGTATATGTTGAATCCTCTGGATGAACTTGCAGGGTTTTCCCTTTGTTTATTCTTCATTTACATCGACATATCTCCCATACATCAAGTCCAAAGGAACTTTTGGTAGGTACCCAAATCATGTCTCAAAAGGTGAAATATGAGTGGATGAATGTAAATCTCGGTTGTACGCATGATGTACATAGAGTAAATGTTCATCCCATAACTTGGGATGCTTGCTGCAGTAGTCTCAAAGAAAACATACCATTGTTCGATTTACGACCTTTGTCTGTCCGTCGGTCTGTGTATGGAAGGCAGTGCTCCTCTTCAATTTGGTTTCCGTCATTCTCCACAAGCTAGTACAAAATTCCCTAAGGAATCAAGTATCTCAATCCGAGACGATGCATGTGGGTAACCCAAAGTGAACCCAAACATGCTGAAAGAGGAGATTAGCAGTCTTCACAATAGTGATATGCTTTTTACATGGCATCATGGTGCACATCTTTCTGAACCTATCCACTACCACATACAAATAATCATGATCTCTTTGGTCATGGGTAAACCCCCTACAAAATCCATGGAGACACATTCCCATGGATGGGATGGAACAAGAAGTGGTGAGTATAGCCCCAGTTTTCTATTAGTGGGCTTACAAGTAGAACACATCACTCACCCCTTTACATATTTAGTTACAATTGCTTTCATTTGAGGCCAGTAACAAAACATCTGCAAATGAACCATATTTTTTTCTACCCCAAAATTCCCGTACACAAGAGAAGTATGAGCTTCTCGTATTACATAGACTCATTCACTTGTAGGAATACATAGCTTTCCAAGATGGTAGAGTAGTTTTCCCTGTAGACAAGATTTCTCTACCTGTGCACCAAGGGTTAGCTTCACATATACTTCTTTAAAATATCCATCTATGGAATTGTTTCTACATAGATATCACGAGATAAAGAAGCATTCTTCAAAATAATAGAAGCAACAATCGGAGGTCTGGAAAGCATATCAACTACCTTGTTACTTGTACCCTTTTTGTACTTGATTACCAAGTGAAATTGTTGTAGAAAACCCATCCACATATAGTGTCGAGATTGTTTCAATTTTGTATGTTCTTGAATATACTGTAAGGGTTCTTGATATATGTATGTATGATCATTTCCTTCCCCAACAAGTAGTGTTTCCATTTCTTTACGCTCTGGACTAATGCATACAATGTTTAGCATATGTAGGATAGTTAAGATATGACTATGGAGGAATATAAACACAAATTCTTGGAGCTTTTGAGGTATGTGGTTTTCATCAAGTAAGGAATGTTCAAAATTCAAATATTCTTGAGTGGCCTACCATGAGTCGAGAAGGATAAAATCCAATTGGATGAGACTAAAACTTTGGATGAAGCCATAATGAAAGGAAGATAATTGTATGAATAAAATATGCAAATACTGTCTTTTCACACATTTTGTATGATAAAAAGATGGATCAGAGGAAGAAATGATTCAAGCCACCTTTCTTTAGGAATAGTTTTCAAGCATAAAAACAAGACCAACCAATACAGTGCAAACCTAAGATGATAGTTTCCTTGGGGAAGAGACCAACATATCATCACATAAAAGTGTTCGGGATGTGAAGGAGACCACATGTATACATATTGTCCTCACAAAGGAGATAGGATGAGGATTCTACTTAACATATTGGAAACTAATACAATAGAACTTATGGGCATAAGCATGTGAAGGATTTATGTAGMTTTGGATAATAGGAAAGGATAATATCAATCCCATAATCACATATGATTGAGGTGGAAGGTAAGATTGATAATCAACCCATATATATTTAGATTTATTCTAGAGATATTCATAACTATATAGATCGTAATCTAGTTAAAATATTTAAATTAAAGAGATGTAAGAATAAAAAGTCTTGATTGGTTCAACTAGCCATTGGAACCAAGAGAAGAATCAATGATCTTGTCAAGGAATTCATAGTGAACATGAATGGAGTTAGCACTAAGGAAAATTTTAACATCATACCACTTGGGTCATATGATTACTTGATTGGTATGGATTGGTTGGACAAACATCMTGTTGTCCTAGATTTCTAGAATAAGGATTGTACATGCCTTGATGGGAAAGGTGATTTAAGAATAGTTTTAGGTATTCCAAGCCCTATATCTATCAGAGAGATTTCAACATTGTGGATGAAAGAAGTTTTAKAAAAGGATGCCAAATATATGCAAGACATATAGAAGAGCTAGCCAAGGATAGGGTGTTAAGTTTTGAAGATTATCCATCCTTGAAATAATATAAATATGTTCCTTCGGAATTACTAGAATTTACATCAAAGAGAGAAATTGATTTCTCTATTGACTTGATGCCCAGAGTTTCCCCAATGTAAAAAAACCATTGACAAAATGATCACACCAAAGTTGAAAGAGTTGTAGATGTATCTAGAAAAATTGTTGAGTAAGGGAGACATATGCCCAAATATCTTGCATTGTTGTGCCCCAAATTTTTTTGTAAAGAAAAATAATGGAACTTTGAGATTGTGTATTGACTTCAAAAAGATGAATAAGGTTAAAATAAAGAACAAGTATCCTTTTCCAAGGATCAATGATCGTTTTCAACATTCAATTTAGCTAGATTAGGATCTACATAGTTATAACTATATATAGAATCAATGTAAATACCTATGGGTTGATTATGAATCTTACATTCCACCTCAATCATGTGGGATTGTTATTGTGCTTTTTTATAGTCCAAGGATGCATAATTCCTTCACATGCTTATGCCCATAAATCCATTGTATCAGCCTCCTAGATGTTATGTGAAATCCACAATGAGGCTTCCATGCATTTAAATAGATTTATGTTGATAAATTACCCAAATGATCATGTGTAACTGATATATCAATGTTGATGTTACAACTAGATTTCATGGAGCCACCAACTGAAATATTCCTAGTCGTTCTATGCTAAATCCCTAGAGGGGATGGACATTGTTTGAGGGACCATGATGTAGAGAAGGAAATATCATTCCTTTGGTTGTGTTGATGGTAAAGATAGATGTGTGATTGGAATTGTCGTAGGAGTCACATCACTATATTTTTACTAGGTATTGGGCTATTTGTGTGGATTCTAGACACTCATAGGATCCTATTCATTCTTCTAGACTCATAGCCCCAACTCGGGCATGGCTTACTGTAGAGAGAATTGGTGCAACATTGCCTATGGTTGGGTGGACCGTTCAACGTCTACAACTGGTTGTGTAAAATGTTTATAAAAATAAGTTTTTTTTCACTATCAATTTATTGTTTCAATTTTGTGTTTATTTTTTATGTGTTGTTATGTATTTATGCATTTAAATGCTAAGTATTCTTAATCAATAAGCATATATAAATATTTTTATGGTTATTTTCATAAGTTTGTTTATCATGATCTTTACATGCATTTTTAAATTAGTATTAAAGTTGCATCATATCAATTTGGTAGTAAAATAAATTGGGAGTTGGATATGTTATAGACATGGACTCTAAAATGAAATTTATTCTTTCTTTATAAATAAAAAACCCTTTTAATTGAGTTATGCATGGGACAACCTCTTTGCCTCATAAAGATGCTTAAAGACTCCATTAATCATCCATAACACCAACAACATAAGTACAGAATGATGACTTAATTCTTTACTCTTTTCCTCTAAGTTAATATAAATTTTGAACATTCATATTAAATAATTACATGTGTGTATGAAAAATTTGTTATATTATATAAATTTTCATATATATACTTTAAAAACATTTATATACAATAAATACAACTGGAAAATAAATGTAATAACGAAATGTTATGAAAGAAAATTATAACATGACATCGGAGAAAATGGAGCATTATAAATTTTTCTTACTTCTAAAAGAAGAAGATGGGTTAGATAAAAGTTAAGGGAAATTATATTATATTATTTGAAAGGAAAAGAAAAAATGTGAATAATTGAGTACATGATTCATAATAACAAGATGTGAGGACGAATGATATGTATGAATATGGGAAATGTTTAATATGTTTATATTCACAACCTATTTCATGTGATATGATATTCAAATTCCTTCCCTGATATTGTTGTGTTTTTCTTATTTTATTCTAATAATTATTTTAACTAAAATAAATTTAAATAAAATAATAATTAAATATTTTTAATATGTTTATTTTTACAACCTATTTCATGTGATATGATATTCAAATTCCTTCCTTTATATTAGTGTGTTTATTTTATTTTATTTTCATAATTAAAATAAAGAAATAATTTTAAATAAAATAATAACCAGATTAAAACCATACTAATCTCAAGATGAATAGAAAAAACAAATGATCCAAAGAAAGAAAAATAATTTATCCAAACCTTATCTTATAAAATTAGGCATTAAAATCATCTTAAAAGAAGACTTAAGAACAAAGAAGGAAAACCTTAAAACATAAATTAAAAACAAAGGATTTTGATGATAACATATAAAGTTGAAGTGAAGAATTTGTAACAAAGAAAAATTTAAATTAAACATTAAAAATGTAGGAGTTTAAAACAAACTTAGAGGAAGTTGGAGGTAAACAAATATGTAATTTTATAGATTCAAGAACAATTAAAGAAACATGATGAAGCATTAAAAGATAATAAAGAGAGAAAATAAAAGAATAAGACATAAAAAAATATTAGAAACAAATGAGAAACAAAAACAAAGAGAAAATAAATAAGTAACAAATGAAGTAATTAGAATAATGGAATAAGTAAAATAAAAAAGAAAAAAAAAA
>WSFP011533510.1:0-11936 GCA_009831015.1 Picea engelmannii
CTAAATCTAAAATTAATTAGACTTTTTATGTTTGTAGGGTCAACCAACTAGTTTAGGGTTAGGGCCTTGAATTAGGTTGGAGAGGAAACTCTTCAAGGCCATTAAATCAAACATTAGAGTCTGAGCTAGGGAGTGTTAAAAGTCCAGTATCGTGAAATTTATCCGGGACCCCCCTCTAACACAAGGGCTAAAAACGAGGTCGCGTGCGGAAAGGTAGTGGAGATAACCCCTCCAAAGTTGGACCAATCGTAGTGGAGAACACATATAGAGGGCTTGTCTTGGGATTCCGCCGATTGCATTTGCCATGGAGCTTCGTGGGTCTTGAATCCATTCAAGGTCCTCAGTTGTCTTTTGGACCACTTTCTCTCGATACCCTTGACAGGTTTCAGGCTCGATACCCTGCTCATTGTGGTCTACCCGACTATCGATTGTACCCGCCTGGTCACTGTTCACGCACTGGAAACCTAGTTGCCTATCTTTTTTAGAGACATACACAAGTGATTGCGGGGGTATACTGTGGTACCTAGGACAGACATCGGGCCATGCTTTGCAGAGTATACCCGGAGGGTGCTTCCGTGTTCGAGTTGCACTTGCACCAGTAAGTTGCTCTAATGTTGGTTGTTGTAATTGTTCTTCCAACTAGTTTAGTGTTTTCTTGTTTTATCTTGTAGGGACCTTTTTCTAGTGTGTGTTGTTTTTTAACGAATAGAAAGCCCTAGTGTGTCTTTGATCTTCTCACACAGTGGAGGATCATGAGATCCTTCGATCATGAAGGCTTCTTGGCCTGCCACTGGTTACACTGGAACCACCCCCGCCACCGCTAAGGCTAAAGCTAGACCAACAAGGGTCTTTTGAAGTGACCGGGCCACAGGAAACCACACCTGACCAACCTTTGTTAAAGGACCTTTCGGCTCCTTTAAAGTGAGTAGTAATGGAATCAAATGTTGTCTCTTCTTCTGGGAATCCTAGTATTCCCGCCACGGTTGTCATCACCAGGGGTATTCTACCTCTGAACCCACCGTCGTCGGTCCGGACCACCATGGTCTCGACCGCTTCTACCACTTTACAGTCCTTAGGTATAGGGGCAGGGAGTTATAACACTCCTCTCCAAGGATCCATGGGAGGCCCTTCCACCTCCTATAATGCTTTCCCTTACAGGGAAGGTCATATACCTCCTTCGTCCCCTTCATTCGGCGGTACCCACCAGCAATCCATCGGGCCAAACACACACCTTAGTTCACTTGGAGTAGGGATTCAAGGACCACCTTATCATAATATGTTGGTAGGGTCAATACCATTTTCTTTGTTTGGTGCGTTTGGTAACAATGCTTTCTCGTCAACCGCTTTCCCGATTGGGGGCAACCCCCGTTATGGCCAACCTAATCCTATGCAGGGTACTATTCCTACATAGGGGGAAAACCCAAGAACTTCTTTCGCATCATGACCTTGGAATTCTTTGCAAGGATCAGTTCCCTCGTTGGGAATGTCGATCTGGGGCAATTATTTTCACAACCAATGGAACCTCGGGCAAGGTGAAATACCTATGCCCATGGGATCGGCATGGGGCAAACCTTCCCAAAGTCCTCCGAATGTAATGCATGCCCAACCATCTACGTCCTATTTCGGGAATCAGTCGATGATGTCTCCTCAAACACAAAATCCGTACGTTGGTCATGGCCATGGTTTTTACCATAACCCCAGCCAGCAACCCAACTTTTCCTGGCAACCTGGTGCTAGTCAAACTCCATGCCCCTTTTTCCATGGTTATCATCAACAACAACCAAAACTACCTTTCTTGGAAACCTTACATTTGCCAGACTTGACAAGGTTGTTGAATGACCCCATCTGTCATGATCCATGTTAGCCCCCTATGCCGATGAAATTGCCTTCGGACATACCAAATTTCGAAGCCAAGCCTAACGAAGATCCAGGGGATCATGTGACCACCTTCCATCTTTGGTGCTCGTATAATTCATTAAAATACGACTCCATACAATTGTGATTGTTTCAACGCACTCTCATGGGGAGTGCTACGAAATGGTACATCGATCTCGATCACTCGAGATATTCTTCCTTCGACGAATTGGCAATGGCATTCCTAAACCATTTCCAATTACCTATGAGATACGACATCGGCACAAGATTTTTGGCCAATTTCGAACAGACAAAAGCGGACCATATCTCTGATCACATCTGAGAATGGAGACGTCGGAAGAGTTTGATTAAGGTACCAGTCCCACTAGCATTCCTGCTTGAGTGGTTCCTTAATTTTTTGGTCCCCCAGCTATCCAAAGACGTCGCAACGTCAGGAGTTTTTTCCGAAGAAGATGCCATTGTGAGAGCTCAACAGCTTGAGCTAATTTATTCTCAGTCTGGTTTACTGTACGAGATTTTGTTGAATGCACCATGATCCATACTTGATAAAACCAGACAGAGAGTTGGACCACATGTTGATGGTATTGTAGGTTCAGCACAAACCAAGCTCGCTAAACAACTGACAAAAAAATTGCAGCAATTGTCTATACAACACACAGCGGCCAGCCAAACTACTGTTTCGGCTGCTCCCCCTACCCAGACATCGGATGTACACAGTGTGAAATCAACAAATCCGAAGGCCACCCAGCAGCCTGATGGAAAGAAAAAACAACATAAGAAGGGTAAGGGGAATAAGAAACCCACTAATAATGTTGGCGGGGGAAACACTAAGAAACGGAAGGTGAATTATCCGTGTAACCTATGCTCGAAAGATCACCCGACCCACCAGTTCCTTCTGGTTGCAGAGGCCCAAAAGTTTGTGTCATAGCAGTAACCTTATGTGTTAATGTATCCATTCCAACATGGGAAAAACCTAACCTAAGCCTCTACAAGCACGGAAGGGGGCAATCAAGGACCCTCTCCATCTCCGAACAATCCTGCATCCGTGAATGTGTATATGATGAAAGGTGATGCTTTTATATCGACTAGAGCACATGACTACAATAAGCCAAGCACCTCTAAGAAAGGCAAAGAAGATGAAATCCCATCTCTTCCTCTCCAGATCGAGAATACTTTGGGAGAAACAATGACACGCATCCCAAAAGGTGTGTTCAAGAAAGATTCTCACAACCCCAATGCAAGGGCCGCCCAAAACTATTCTGTGGTGGAGGATTTGTCCCAAACACCTTATGCAATGTCCGCTTTAGAGGTCCTCCAAAGCTGCCCTTCCCAGAGGAAATCTTTGTTAGCTGCTTTAGGATCTGTCGAGACTTGTAATCCGGGTACAATCATGCTGGATACAACTGACTTAAAACCTCGTCTCCCTTACCATGTAGCATTTCAGATAGTAGTGGCTTACCCCACGAAAACTTTTAATCGGAACATTTTTTGCACGGTGGTTGATGAGGGAGACTTGACATGCGTCATGTCGTTGGCGTGTTGGAAGGCCATTGGCCATCTCATTTTGTCTCCATCACCTACTCTTCTTATCGCTTTCGATGGTCATTCATTCCAACCACATGGCATCATCCCCTCTTTCCCCGTGCAGTTAGGAGGGAAGACCATGTGCGTCGAGGTAGAAGTAGTCGACGCATCCCTCGACTACAATATCTTGTTAGGTAGGAGTTGGACCTATTCCATACAAGCAGTGGTCGCTATAGTTTTTTGGGTCTTGTTGTTTCCACACGAGGGTCAAATCATGACCATTGATCAATTGTCCTTCTCCAGACCTGGCCCTTCATTGGGGGCATCTGCGGTCCTGATGATTGACAATCCCCAACCAGGCGTCGTCAACGTAGGGGTTGGTTTGTTCCCACCTTTGATGGGTACTTCCGATTACCTGCCTCCTCAAGGCGATGTCAAGTTCATATCAAAACACCATAAGGTTGAGATTTTCCAAGTTTCGTCATTTTTGATGACTTACTTCAACGATCCATGGATTATTCCTTCCCCATTGGCCACAATGGAAGGGACAGGGCACCATGGTATGTCCATGCTCTTGTCTTTGGTAGAGGCAACATACTCTTTAGTCCAGCAAGCTTCAGCCAACACGGATCTAACTCCTGCACAAGAGTTAGATCTGATCCCAGAGCCTATTTGGGCTTAAGGTTCCGTCGCCGATATCAATTCATCAGACTTAGTATTTCCCTCAAACGAAGCAATCATTGAAGCAATGACTAGTCCGAACAAACCCTGGGATGATCTCCATCACAGATCATACTTCCTCCCAGAGTTAAGCAGAATCGAAGCAGGGGAATTCACCTTGACTATGACTGGAGATAGGTCTTGTCCTATCAATCATTTGGCTACACATGAGGTTTATGCTGAGGGTAATATGGCAACTATCGCAGAAACTATACCGATTAATATCTCCATAACCCCTGGCGTCATGGAGAATGTTTTCATAGGAGCGGACTATTCCCCCAAAGAGATTCAAATCTACAAAGACTTATTTAAAGAATTCTGCGACATGTTTTCCTGGTCTTACGAGGAAATGCAAGGCATTGATACAAAAATAGTCGAACATGAAATCACAACTTATCCTGATGCCAAGCCAATTCGGCAGAAGCTTCATCCAGTTAATCCCAGAAAATTAGCAGCTATTAAGGTTGAAGTAGAGAAACTGCTCAAAGAAGGTTTTATCTATCCTGTCCATTTGACCCAATGGGTGTCAAATCCTATGTTGATCAACAAGAAACAGGGCACGATTCGCGTATGTACGGATTTTCGTGATTTGAACAAAGCCTGTCCAAAAGATAATTTTCCCACACCATTCATTGACCAGATAGTCGATGAATGCGTCGATTGCGAGGCTTTTTCTTTCATGTATGTTTTTTCAGGATATAATCAGATACAGATCAAACCCAAAGACCAGCACAAAACATCTTTCATCTGCCCATGGGGTACATTTGCCTATCGTAAGATGCCTTTTGGTCTCAAAAATGTTGGAGATACCTTCTAGCGAGCCATGTCTTTTTCTTTCCATGATCTCAAGCATATAGTCGAAGCCTACTTAGATGATTTAGCATCACACTCTCGTAAGACATTTGATCATCCCACACACCTCCGACTTATCTTTGAGCGATGTCGCTACTTCCAGATTCACTTGAATCCCAACAAATGCAGTTTTTGCGTGACGTCGGGTCATTTGTTAGGTTTCATGGTGTCAACAACAGGGATCATGGTCGATCCTCTCAAGGTTGAGGCAATAGTTCAGTTTCCTCCCCCACGTACAATCCTCCAGCTTCAAAGTCTACAAGGAAAGGTGAAATTTTTGAGCTGTTTCATCGCAAACTATGTCGAGATCACAAAGGAATTTATGCACTTACTGAAGAAAGACGTTCCTTTCATTGGGATGATGCCGCTCAATGCTCCTTCAAAGCGTTGAAACATGCCCTCACAACTGCCCCTCTGCTTTGGCCACCCAATTATAACAAAAATTTCTTATTATTCTTGGTTGCAGCAGAGTCAGCCATCGGCATGGTCTTAGTTTAGGAAGATGATTTTCTCTCAGAATATGTGATCTATTACCTAAGTTAAGGCCTCATTGGACCGGAACTCAATTATTCTCATATCGAAAAACTTGCATTGGCAACAGTCCATGTTGTCCAACGGTTCCGTCATTATATTTTGTTTTGCAAGACCACCGTCATTGTCGTTGTGAATCCGTTTCAATACGTTTTGACATGACGGGTAATCGGCAGAAAGATCAATAGATGGATAGTCGTCCCCCAGGAATTTGACTTAGATTTTGTTTCGGCGAAATCCAAAAAGTCCCTGGTCTTTGCGAAACTTATCTCGGAACTTCCGGTTGAGTCAGGTGATGTTATGCCCAAAGAATTTCCTATTCAAAGAGATATGTTTTTGATAGCATCTTTGGACACCTGGTATGGAGATATTATAGTCTATCTATAGAATTTGAAATGCCCCACCTCTGCTTCTTGTGATGAACATCATCGTATATGTCATCAGGCCAAGAACTATCTCATCCTCGAGGACACTCTCTATCGTTGTGGTGTAGATTGCATTCTTCGTCGATGCCTCACTCATGAAGAAGCGGAAATCCTGCTTAATGATTTCCATACTGGACCATGTGGTGGTCATTTGTCTGGGTTGGCAACAGCCCAAAATATTTTACGAGCCAATTACTTCTGGCCAACACTAATCAAATATTGTATCGAATCGATCAAGAAGTGCCACCCGTGTCATATCTTCTCTCGGAAGATGAGGGCACATCCCGCTCCCATGTTTCATGTCATCACAGTTGGTCCCTTCACCAAGTGGGGGATTGATTACACTACCTGCAACCCTCCTTCAGCAAGGGGGCACTATTACATCATTGTAGTTGTAGACTACTTCACGAAGTGGATCAAAGCTATGCCAACGTTTAAAGATGATGGAGAGACTGCACCTATCTTTTTGTTCAACCAGATAATCACAAGGTTCGGCGTCCCAAGAGAGATTGTCATTGACCATGGAAATCACTTTCAGAACCAAATAATGACCAAATTAACATCAAATCTTGGGTTGCGGCAAGAATATTCGTCACCCTACTACCCCCAAGGGAATGATCAGGTGGAAGTTGTAAGTAAATCTCTTAGGACCATCCTATAGCGAACTATCAATTCGGCCAAGTCAAATTGGCATTTGATGTTATACTCAGCATTATGGGCTTACTGAAAGTTTGTTAAGACTACAACCGGTTTCTAACCTTTTCAACTCGTTTATGGGTTGGAAGCAGTCTTGCCTATAGAATGTCAGATCTCGTCCCTAAAATTGGCAGTACAGTTACTGCCAGACACTTCTCCACTTGAAGAGTGGTTATTACACCTTGAGCGGCTCAGTGAGTAGCGTCGTGATGCGGCCCTAGCCAACGAGGCTCACAAACAAAAATTCAAGTGTCAGTATGATCGGTTTGTTCGTCCTCAGATTTTCTCTGAAGGAGACCTTGTCCTGGTCTATGACCAGGATAAGGACTCCCTGGGGGTAGGCAAATTCAAATCCATGTGGTTCGGACCTTTCATCGTAAAAGAGATTCTAAAAAAGGGCGCGTATCGTCTGGTAGACTTTGAGGGAAAAGCTTTGGCGGAGCCTAGAAATGGGCTTTACCTCAAGAAGTATTACTCATAGGTAGGTCACCTTGGGTAACTTTTTGTAACATATGTATAGTCTTTGTACTATTACTTTCTGGTTTCTTTTGGTTTTATGGATGTGACATTTTTTATGTTATCTTTTGTCACTGTGGTAGATGTCAAGTGAATCAGAGGTGTTCGTTGGGTACGCAGACGGCGCTAGCCTGCACACTCGAAGGCTCGCCTCCGCATCTTGGGTAATTTTTACACCTCAGGGTCAGTTATTATCCTCGGGAGGTATATGTTTAGGCGACACCACAAATAATGTCACCGAATACAGCATAGTTATTGAGTTTCTTCGTGACGCTCTATCATTTGGTATCTGTCACCTTTGGGTCTATTTAGATGCTCAGTTGGTTGTGTCTCAGTTAAATAGAGTCTATCGTGTTCATGATCCTACTTTACACCGATGATTCCTTAGGGTACGTCTCTTTGAACGAAGCTTTGGTTATATTACATATTTTCATGTTCCTGGGAGATTAAATCAAGTCACGGATACTCTAGCTAATCAAATCTTAGATTGGCATCTCACACACATATAAGAAAGACATACACATGCACATGTAAATACATTTTTAAAGGAAAAAATAATCCATAAGACATAAAAGACATAAAAATCCATATATAATATCAAAATCATTAGAGTACATAGGTGGGCACATGTGCCTCAAAAATACGACCAGCAATGAGTCATGGGGCTTATTCCCTCAAAAAATATATACAAGTAGTGCCCTCGGCACGTGAAAAGTCTAGCCTAACTAAGGACAGGGCTTATGCACCTTGTTGTAATAATCAACGGCGTTTTCCAAACACCGAAAAAGCTGGACCCGTGTTTGTGGCGCCCCCACTACGTGAGGCTGCATAGATGGTGGCAAATCCTCAATCTCTACCATGGGGACTGTGTGAGTGAGTGAGGTAAAATTTCTCTCTACTCATCTCAGAACCCTCTCAACCTCACCGGTTGGAAGCTCTCCTTTTGCTGTTGGTCCCCCTACGACGGCGGGTGCGGCCCCTGGTCGAGGACATTGCCTATTCCTCGCATAATCTGTTGGTCACACTAGTCCCACATCTGCACATAATAGACACATATCTGTCAACTGATCTGGTATAAAAAAAAATGATATATATAAAAAACAACATAAAAATTACATATGTTTAACAAAAAAAAAAAAAAAACAAACGATGCAAACTTACCCATCTCTCCTCACTCCTCGTCGGGAGGTACTGGTATCCCAGGGTCTCTCGAGAAGTCAATCCCAGCATAAGGGTAATCCTTTATCACTGGGATCTGTCGCGAAAACTAAGCAAAAAAGTCGTCATCAAAGGACTCATTGGTTTTTCCTCCCCCCTGTCATGGCAACAACATTGTCCATCTGCATATCGCGGGAAGAGAGGCTTGATGCCCTCGTGCCACCTCTCAAGGGCTGAAATTGGGCACTCTTTCAAAGAAGAAAGAGAAAAGAATCGTTATGAACCCGAAGTTCCTCTAATTCTACAACCGGCAGTCTGTTAGCTTCCTCTTTATACAATCCAATAATGTGGTGCTCCAATCAAAAATCTGTGCATTTAAGCACTAAACTGCACAGTTCATTTGTGCATGGGAAGCCTGATGCAAAGTGGCAGACCCTATAATCCGCCTGATGAGAAACATTATCGCCTATAGTGTTAAGTCTGGGTCTTTCTTTTCGGCACTTGCGAGCTCATCTTGTCTGTACCCACCTCACAATGGAGTCCAATCAACTCTGATATGTTATGAGGCCCAGAGGGAAACGTACGAAAGTTGACTGGTTCCCCTCGCCAAGAGAGGCCAATGAAAAAGTATATGTCCTCCATCATTGGCACCAGCGACTGCCCCTCTATCATAAAGGCCTCTGCGTTAGGATGCCAATAATCAACCAAGGCATTTAGTAACCTAGGTTGTGCTTGCATGAAAGGATATAGGAAGAAATTTAGCAACCCACATTGCATTAAGGCAGCAACAGCATTGGGGTCCTCCCCAACCAACGCAATAATATCCTCATGCTCTCTTTCCCTCCAGTGAACATGCATCCTACAAAAAAACAAGTTCAGGATGCTTAACCCTTGCTTTTTTAAGTTTTTTCCATTAAATGAAGGGTCCACATGGGTTGTAATGATGACATTCGCGTGTACACGTGTGCAGTTTTTCCTCTGCCCGAGTGTACACGCGGGTTTTCATAAGACAGCCCGCATGGACTTAGGGCCGACTTTTTAAAGGTCGACGCCCCTCCAAAAAATAAAATTAAATTCATAAAGAAAGATTCAGATTGCAAGAGGAGAGAGTTTATACTTACTTGGTCCAAGAGGATGGTTGTTTCGTCCACCGAGGCTCCCGGAATCAATTTTTTTCACAAAGGGGCAGTTTTGGATTTTAGTCAATTTCTGAATTGACAATGGTGATAATGAGCTGCCAGCTTCTATTTATAGAGGTTTTTGGCCCTTTTTTGTCAATTTTCGGATCCTTTTGTCATTTTTTCTAAACTGGAAATCATTTAAGATGGTTCAGGAGTTTTCTTTGGATGGTCACGGGAAGTATTTCTTTGGGTATTGCGAAAATTTTTTTGAGATTTGGGCGTTTTGACAGTCCTTTGGTAAAAAGTCATTTTTTCCAATTCGTTGCATTTAAGTCAGGATTACACCTCCACTTTCTATATCCCGTTGTCTTTTCCTCTTTGCCATAGGATCGATCCCACTGAATTGTGACATAGAACCATTGTTGTTGCTTTAGAAGTGTCGTAATTTGGTGGTATAGCTTACCGTAACATGGATGCCCTAGGTAGATCCTGGTTGCATTATGGTGTCTATGTTGTCACTAACGACTATAGGCTCGGGAGTCCCTTTTAGCTTTTCCTGATTACGAGTTTAAGCCTCAATTGCATGATTCCTTATCACTCTTGACCTTACCCTCAGGACTCGCAAAACATAACGGGTCTTCTTTTAAGCCCTTTTCAGACTCTCTAAACATGAAAAGATTGTTGAGCGATCTTGTGGCCTTTCACGCTCGCTAAACTGGAATTTGAAGTCACATCTATCCGGCAGTAGTTTGCCCCTTTTTTGGTCTGGATGGTCAACAGTACGAACAAAGGTATACTCTAGGAGCCTCGGTTATCTAGAAGAGTATTCTCAGGTATAATTTTAACCCTTTTTCAGGCCTCAGGGACTAAATTTACGAAAAAGGAACCCCCACGGAGTCCATAGTTAATCTCTTTTTAGACTCCCTAAAATTGAAAAGATCGTCGAGGGACCTTATTCTTTCACACTCATTAAAACGGTCCAGAAGAACATTCCTGACGGAGTCCATAGTTAATATTTTTTCGAACTCCTTAAAAATGAAAAAATGGTCGAGTGATCTTGTCTTTATCACACTCATTAAGATGGTTTTGAATAGACGTCTTGTCAGTGCTAGTTTACCCCTTTTTTGAACCGACTAGACCACCTCCGAAAAAGGTACCCCATTGGAGTCTCCTTTTACGTTTTTTCAGACTCTCTAAATATGAAAAACTGTCAAGCTTACCTTCTCTGGGCTTGTTAAACTTACATCAAAGGATGTTACCATTGTGTGTCTTATTAATCGCATTTACATACCTACGTATTTGGCCTAATGTCATCTCCATGTTTCTCTCAACCAAACCATCTAAAACATGCCTTATATGCAATCCCTGTAGCATTTTTCCTTTGCGTCTTGACACCTTTGGCCCCAGGAGGGATTTTTCCCGAGTGTCCTTGCTTTGAACATCAGTCTTGTCCTTGTGCCTCAAAATCATATGTTTGCGACACTCATTCCTCCTTTGTAACGTAACATTCTTTTATTATTTTTCCAAAATTGTTGAAAAAGACAAAAAAAAATCAAATATACCCCAAAAAGAGGAAGGGAAAAGTATTTTCTTTGATTTGGTAGCACAATGATTCGCCCTTGGATAAAGCACATCCTTTCATTTGTTCGTCAAGCCCTGGGATTTAATATGACCTTAGGAAATTGTTCCCGCTACATTGAGCTGTGTCCTCCTCCGTTTGGTTACTCTTCCAAACATATGGAGAGTTTGTGTTGCCTCCTGCCTCGTGAACTTATGTTAATTCCATGTTGTCTGAGTCTCATCATTTGTCGTGCTATTGTCCAAGGGAATTTTTTCCAATCTTGAGTCATCCCCTCTACAGTTTGTCTCTTGCCCTCATTCTCAGCCATCCCGAAAGTCCAATCAAGTCTTTGTTCGAAATCAATGAAGCCTTCAGTCTGATCATCAAGATTCTCTAGTCCATGATCGACGAGTCATCGAAAACCTCTGGGTAGTGAAGTCGTACACTCATATTACACTCCTACCTGAGTTTTGAAGATTTTTAAGTTGTTGCTTGAGCTCTGAAGACCTCATCTCCAGCCATCAGGCCTTATCAGCTTCTAGAAGATGGATACTATACATGTATATATTTTTTATTTTGAGATGTAGATATGATGTGTATTGCTCACAGCTACACTTTATATAGTTATATGACATGGATCTACAGTGTATTTGATTGGTAGCCATGATTTTATTTCATCCCGAGCATGGGTATGCCCGGCTCAGTGAGACAATTGTTATTTAGTAGATGGAACCTCCCAATTTCTGGTCCTTGGGCTCACTTGTTTGGAACGTTGGTGAAGATTGATAATGTATTTCGGCCATCAGATGCTCTTCTGACCTCACACATTAGGGGGCATTTATTATAACCCTAAATTGCACCAGACATACTTACCTGGCATCAGGCCATCTCAAACTCCTTCTTTGCTAAAACACTACTGAACAACTCTTCTTAAAAAACCCCTTCATAAAGTCCCAC
>WSFP011533511.1:0-11936 GCA_009831015.1 Picea engelmannii
TTCACAGTTGTGAGTAGTTTTGAAGAATCGTCCATTTTGGAGGTTGATGCAGGACAGACAGTCCTCGAGGGAAGACTCATTCTTTCCAGGATACACTTTGTTTAGTGTTGGAGGAATGGCCCAGGGTGGGTTATGGTCTGGACAATTACTCCTCGAGGGCAGACTCATTCTCTCCAGGCTACACCTTGTTTGGTGTCAGAGGAATGGCCCAGGGTGGGGAGTAGTCCAAGCTCAGCAATCAGGGACAGTTATTCCTCGAGGGAAGACTCATTCTCTTCAGGATACACCTTTTTTGGTGTCGGAGGAATGGCCTAGGGTGGGGAGTAGTCCAGGCTCAACAATCAGGGATAGTTATTCCTCGAGGGCAGACTCATTCTCTCCAGGTTACACTTTTTTTAATGTCAGAAGAATGGCCCAGGGTGGGGAATAGTCTAGGACAGTGATTCCTTAGGGCAGACTCATTCCCTCCAGGTTACACTTTGTTTAGTGTCGGAGGAATGGCCCAGGGTAAGGAATGGTCCATACATTTCTCGAGGGCAGAGTCATTCTTTCTAGGTTACACTTTGTTTAGTGTCGGAAGAATGGCCCAGGGTGGGAAATGGTCCAGGTTCAAAAATCAGAAACAATCCTTCTTCCTTGGTTGAGAAGAATGGGGCAGATAGCCCATTATTGATATTCTATATTTATGGAAAACATTCTTTTAGATCTCACAGACATGAGTGAAAGATTGGCCTAGATGATTATTGTTGATATTCTATATTGAGGGCAGACACTCTTTCAGATCTCATAGACGTGAGTGAAAGATTGGCCCAGACGATTCAGTTTTTATCATAACACTATTTCTATGCAGATGAAGACTACTATGGTGGAAGACATTCTTTCAGATCTCACAGACGTGAGTGAAAGATTGGCCCAAATGATACAGTTTTTATCATAACATTGTTTCTATGCAGGATGCTCTCAGATGTTTGTTATGAAGACTATATGACAATAGATGAGGACTACTGTGGTGAATATGTTTCACTGTTCACAACCATACGTTGCTGATCAAGTACTTATGTGTTACTTGATGTGGTAGTTAACCACTAGATTATAGTTATGTACTACTGTGAATAGACACAGGTGTGTTCTATCCTTGTTCTAATTGTCTTGAAGACTATCAATAGATTATTGGAGATGATGATCATTCAGATGAATGATGAACAGAGATTTTCTAGACGGAAAATAGTTCAGAGATTTTACTCCTCTTGTATCACTCCATGGTCAGAGTGACTTATCCAACATCATATCTAACTACTCAGATGAAGTATGGTTTCAAGAGATGATGCAGCTGATGGTGATGGTGATGCTCATGATCTAGTTATGAAATAGTCTAGATGACTATATTGATGCTACCGGGTAAATGGTATGTTTTGTGCTCAAGTCCATTACCTATAAATACCTCTCTAGCTAGGAGGGAGTGTTAATATTATGGTAGTTGTGCGAGGTATTTACCTCTACATGTGAACCTGACGAGAATAGAAGACTCCAGGAAGCAAGAGAAACCCTAATGAATTGGCTAATAACCCTAGAAGCCTTGTCGGCTCAAGAAGATAATTTATATTAGGCTATTATCCTCCAAGAGAAGAATTCGGCCAGAATTAATAATAATATACTGAATAGGCACATACCCAGAAGGAGAATTTGTCCCCAGCAAACTGGCAGGATTACTATAAATACAGGGAGCCGGTTCTCATTTGACAGCATCTCAGAATTGCAGTTTCCCAGTTGGTGTGCACTGTAGTTGCAGTCTGGTGCGCAGGTTTGGAGGAGGGTTGCAGGTGCAGCTACAACAATAGCTAGTTTCAGTATTGGCTTGGATATCTCTTGTCTAGGGTTTGGAACATCTGATCAGTCTTTTGTGATGTGCTATCCTTGGGGATTGATGCGCTACTCTTTGTTTGGCTATCTAGCCTAGGTTTTTCTTCCGGAGGAATTCTCAGGTCACAGTTAAGGTGCTAGGAGGGAGGCTTCGGCTTGTGGTTGGGTGACGAGGGTATCGTCAATGGTAAAACGAGCACACCATCTTCTATATTATAACACTAAGAACAACAAAATAGACCATATCTAGTATTCATTCACATCACCGAGCACTAAGTTATCGTATCATATACATATAAACATACATTATTGTACTAAGCATAAATCATGTGAGAAATAAAACAACCATAATGCACAAAGAAACCATAGCATAGGATATACGTGGTTTTCCCCCAGCCTGGGGCTACGTCCACCAACTCTTATTCTCTTTATTTCCTTCTGTCAATCATCTACATGCATAGATCCACTGTATCCTACTCCACAAAGGATAGGAGATCTGCACGCACTCTGTCAGATCCTCCTTCCTTGAGCTAGGTTAAAACACAAATCCCTCATACAATATACACAAGCTTCTTACATCCACTTCCACTTAGCTCTACCAGTGTCCAACACAACATGCACAAAGCATTTATAACTATCACTTTCACTTAGCACAACATCAGACATATGCACATATTGTCTCCTCTTATATTTCCTAGACATATATTTATACATTAAAAAAGGTCCTAGACATGGGTAAACTCATGGGCCGACATCCCCATACCCATTACATAAGCCCAAAAACTAAAAATCCCTATAAGGGGACGATATCCCATGATCTCCGCTTCGACTTGGGCTCTGCATTCGACAACCTATCGAAGTCCCAAAAAGGGGTCAAAAGTGATCAAGGATCTTCAAAACTTGGTCAAGGGCCAACATGCCCCAATATCCCACTGTCATAACTTATCCTTTTTCCCCTCAACCTCAATGGATGGTTATGAAAAATACCACCCCTCTCCAAGGGGGAATGGAAGGTAACCTTCTCCATGAGGGGTCTTCCTCAAATGCCTTCATTTTCATGTGTGACCAAACAATCAAATTGTAGACTCGAGCCAAGAACTATGAAAATTCTGAGACCACTCCTATTTTTCATGAATCAACATTTTCTTCCCAGCCAGGAGGTACTCTTCATTTTCAAAATCCATCCTTTGACACATTTCTTCATCCCTGAATGGAATTATTCAATGAATGACACATAATCTAAACACGCAAGCCACCCAAAACTATAATATTATGGAATACTTGGCCCAAGAAACTTGTTCCATGTCCAAACTCAAATTTATCTAAATATTACCAGTGCAATAGAAAGCCTTGTATTATATAGGCAGGGTTAATCCCTCAGAGTCGAGTTTGATAACCTTCAATTATAATTAGGTTTCTCATAGGATCTCCCATCAAGTCACCTTTTAGATCAAAGTGTGCTCACTGGGGAAAAACATCTTTAGAACTATGGTTGATGAAGGAACCTCAACTTTCCTCATGTTTATGTCTTGTCGGAAGGTTCTCTACTCTCCAAAGCTTGACACATCTGCCACATTGCTGAAAGAAATTGATGGACATATGTTCCAACCTAATGGAATAATAATCACCTTACCCATCAAGTTAGGTAGTAAGACTGTCTCTATTGTTGTGGAGGTTGTCGATGCATGTCTTGAGTAAAATTTGTTACTCGGGCACACTTGGTTCTACAAGATGAAAATCATTGTCTCGCCAATATTTAGCGTCTTACACTTTCCTCATCAAGGGAAAATAGTGACAATTGATCAACTTGCATTCTGTACCCCATACCTTGGATCCAATGCAGGGTCTAATGTACCCTTTGTTGGTGATACCCGAGGGTATTATATTCATGCTCATTCAGGGATGTTCAAATATCCTTCACTCATGGGTATATTTCCCCTCCCCCCACAATATCTTACTATGAAAATTTCTTCTATCAACATGATTTCATCATTTACTGGTGGATCCCTTGGGTCATTTGATCCTTGGGTGGTACATCGTCCTAAGGATATTGAATCATATGGAGGATACATGCCTCCTACTTTGGTATTGATTTCCTATCAGGTGATTTGACAACATCCATTAACTTTGATTTAGATTCCCCTCAGGATGTGGAGTTAGATCAATACCCAAGGCATTCATGGGCCATCATTACTCTTCCAGTTTCCAATGACATCTATGATATCCAACTTCCATCCAATGAAGCTATTATGGAGGTCATGGATTCACCTGATATTCCATGGCAGGATTTGCACCATCGTTCATATTTTCCTTCCCAATTGGAACATTTAGAGGATGCCATTCAAACTCCCGTCACCACTAATAATGTTCAATGGTCCCAATCTCCCATTATGATTCATGATTTATTTTCAGAAGGGAAGTTGGAAAAAAATTCAAAAAAAATACCATTGAAATTTCTAAGAAGCTACATGTCATGGAACACATATTGATAGGTGTTGATTTTTCATCCTAAGAAATTGAACTATACATGGCCCTATTCAAAGAATTCCACGACATTTTTTCTTGCTCCTACGAAGAAATTTCTGGGATTGACCCCCACATTATTGAACATGAAATAAAAATGTATCCAAGTTGGTCCAACAAAATATCCAACCAATCAACCCAAAGAAAGTTTCTATCATCTAGGTGGAGGTCGAGAAACTTCTTCATCCACAATTTATCTATCCAGTTCCCTTGACCAAATATGTTTCCAATCTCGTTCGAGTCATGAAGAAACAAGAAATTATTAGGGTATGTGTCGATTGTATGGATTTTACCAAAGCTTTTCCAAAGGATAATTATCCAACCTTTTTCATTGATCATATCATAAATAAATGTGTTGGAAGCGAAATATTCTCATTCATGGATGGTATCGTCATCTATAATCAAATCCAAATCAAATAGGAAGATCAGGACAAGGCTTCCTTCATTTTTCCTTGGGGTAATTTTTCTTATAGAAATTTTAATTTGGTCTTAAAAATGTTGGTGCCACCTTCCAGTGAGACATGCATTACACCTTTCATGACATCAAATAGATTGTAGAGGCATACTTGGACAATTTGGCTTCTCATTCCAAGCATAGTGAAGACCATCCTTGTCATTTGTGGACCATTTTTACTCAATGTCACTACTATAATATGCGTTTGAGGCCACATAAATGCATATTTTGATTGGTATATGGGTGATTACTAGGATTCATCGTGTCCAAGTTCGGGCTCATGGTGTATCCATTGAAGTTTGAGAATATTTTCAATTTGCCTCCTCATTCCATTAGACAACTCTAAAGTTTTTAAGGGGGGGAAAAATTTGTGTGTAGATTCATTGTTAATTACACTGAGATCACAAAAGGTTTTATGTTCTTGTTGAAGAAGGATGTATCTTTCTTGTGGGATTACCAAGCTCAATGATCATACAATGTCTTGAAGAATGCCTTGCTGTCAACTTCCTTAATGATCCCTCCTGACTATGGTTGGGAGTTCTTTCTCTATATCGAAACCTATGAATCTACCATTGGAGTGGTGATCATCCAAGAATATTATGCACAATGAGAACATAACAAGGGACTTGTTGGTCCCGAGCTTTGATAATCTCATGTTGAGAAGTTGGCTTTGGCAGCAGTGCATGATGTCCAAGGTTTACACCATTATATCCTCATGAAAATTTCCATTGTTGTTTTCGACGCCAACCGAATACAATAAATCGTCAATCATCATATAATTGGGTGAATGTACTTGAAGTGGATTGTAATCCTCCAAGAGTTTGACTTGGAGTTTGTTTCTTCCAAGTCTAAGAAATGCTTGAATTTTGCAGAAATTATGTGTGAACTTCCCAAAGTTGATGTTGAACAAGTGGTTAATGACTCATTTCCCAATGAGTTCGTATTACTCATTGACTCATCCAATACCTTGTATGGATATGTATTGGTATACCTCTATACCTATCATGTATGTCCTCATATTTCCCATGAATAACGTCATCATATCAAGGTAGACATTATATAAGTGTGGATGGTACCCTTTATCGTCGAGGGGTTTGTTTGATTCTATGTCATTTCCTTATTCATGAGGAGGATGAATGAGTTCTAAATGACTTCCATGTTGGAGTGTGTGGAAATCCTCTCTCTAGGTTGGTCACTGCCTAGAAAATATTACACATTGGCTACTTCTAGCCTATAATTTTTAAGGATTGTATGAATGTGGTCCAAAAATTTCATTCTTGTCAAATATTCACCTTTAAGATGCATGATCAACCTACTCCACTCCATCCTATGGTGACCATTGGTTGCTTTTCCAAATGGGGGATTGATTTCATGACATGTAAGCCTACATTGATTAATGGTCATGGCTGCATTATTGTCACTATTGACTACTTCACTAAATGGATTGAGGATTTTACTACATTTTCCAAGGAAGAAACCACCACTGATCTTTTCATGTTCAATCACATTATTTCTAGGTTTAGTGTTCCTAATACCATAGTGATGGATCATGGGTCCCATTTTTTAAAACAAATGATGACCAAATTAGTTATCAGGTTGGGTTTTCTCCATGAGAACTCGATGGCCTATTATCCTCAAGCCAATGGCCAAGTAGAAGTGATCAATCATGTCCTAAAGACCATGATACATTGGATTATGGGAAAACACAATAAAAAATGGCACCTTATGATGTTTTTGGCATTATGGTATTACCTTAACTCAACTAGAACTGCCACCAGGTTTACACCATTACAACTTGTATATGGTCTAGAGGAAGTACTACTAATTGAGTATGAAATCATGTCATTGAAACTCATCCTAGTACTCATGTTGAACACCTCCACTGAGGAGGAGCATATATTGTACTTGGTCTATCTTGATTAACAATATTGTGATGCCATTCATCCAGGTGGATATTGGTGGCCACCCACCTATTCCAACTGGCTTCTCTTATCTATTTTTGTTCAACAGATTCTTCTGTAATTATTTGTAATTGTGGGTTATACACTTATGGGGTTATTTGAAGCCCCAAATATCCTCTAGGTGGATACTAGTAGCCTCTCGCCTAATCCAACTGGCTTATTTGTATGTTTAAATGTCAACACATCTTATTGTACTTCCAAGGTCATTTTGGGACCCTAAACATTGTTTTTTTTTGGCTCGCCACAGTCAAACTACAGACATAGTCAAATTTTGATGAAATAATGTGTATTTCTATGAAAGACCTTTCCAATGGGATATCACATGCCTAAAAAGAAGGTCGTATGGAAAAGTTACAACCCTAGGAAGTTGAGGTACCAATTTACACCAACTTATCCATAGGGGACCACATGAATTTTGGCGTTTCACCTTCTAGAGTTAGGTTTTTGGATGTCTAGGGTTTTTGCATTCATGATTAATATCAAAAATGCCTCTAGACCCTCATTTTAATCCATTCTACTCAGATAGATGTGCGTAGTAGCCACATCTCCTCTCAGAGATAACTACCACCATTCGAGCAAGTGTTTTAGTTCTGGAGTTTTATAGTTTTAGCTTATTTCATTATTCAATAGAAGATATTGTTCTATCGATATCTATGTTATTATTCATATCCCTGTTTTATTGTATTCAGTCTGTTAATCCATTCATTCCACTCCTAGATTCAAATCAATGGTATTAGAGCAATCTACTCTTCATTTATTTTTCTTCATGCATGTCCCCGATAAGATCTGGGTACAAGAAGTTGGGACTCGAATCCATTGAGCCATTGCAATATTGGTTGCGTTGAGCTCGAAAATAACCCATGAGGGATGAAAATAAATATGATGGAGTAGGATATCTTATTAAATTTTTTCTTGAGGAATCCCTTAAAGGAGCAAAATGATGGAAAAATTCTTCGATGGATTTCCACAAGAGAATCATCTTCATCAAGCGGCCATGAAACTACCTTCAATGTACATGTAAATTTTGATATTCCATTATTTGAAGGACTAATATATGCAGATGTTGTAGATAAATGGTTGAATTTGCTCGAAGGGTATTTTTCAGTCCCCAATTTTTTCGATAGGGAAAATATCACTTTTTCACTCCTCAAGGTCATTCCCCATGTTAAATACTGGTGGGATACTTACTATGAGAAAATGACCATAGAGGAATATGTAATTTTTGTGGTGGCCCCTACATGGGGTTCCTTCCGGGAAGCCATTAAAGAAAAATACTACCCTATTGGAAGCTACGAGAGCCAGTACACTAGATGGACCACCCTACATCAAGAAAGGGACAAGACAGTACTAGATTTAACCAATATTTTCCACACCCTACGCACCAAATTGTGTATCAAAGAATATGAGCATCATCTAGTACTCAAATATTTCATTTGTTTGCATAGATACATTCAAATAGAAATGGATTTTCTGGACATCGCCTCATTGGGCATGGCTTATAGATACACTGTCAAGATCGAGTAGAAGTTTAAGTAGAAAAGGTGAGAGTTTGGATCTACAAACACATCACAGTCGAAGTAGGGAAAAGGCATCCCCAACCCACATAGCAAGGGACCAAGTCTATATGGTCTCCCTTAGGACGACCAGTCCAAGCCGCAACAAAATAAGGGAAATGAGAAGATGAAGGACACATGGAAATGGTGTGAGTACCATAAAGTCCCTTGGCACAACACTGAAGAATGTCACTCCAAGAAGTATGTCATGGACAAACTAAAGGCTTTCAATTCAAAGGATGATTCTTATTTCGAATTAAATTTGGAGGGAGGGAAGCAGATTAATGATGTTGAACCAAGTTCCACTTTATCTACCACCAAAGTTCATCCAAGAGAACCAAACGAAACAGAGGAAGGGGAACACCTCTTTCACTTGTAGATGTGGGTAAAGGGGGATCCACTTCATTTCATTGTTGATAGCGATAGTCATAAGAACCTAATTTCAGTAGAGGTTGTCAAGCAGTTGGACCTGCTAAAGAAACTGCACCTGCAATCCTACACCATCGGCTAGCTTTTCCAAGGAAGAGACTTTTTGTCATCCAAAAATGTCATCTTCCCTACGACATCAAACATTTCAAAGATGAGGTACTTTGTAATATTTCTCCTTTTGAATTTTATGATGTTCTTTTAGGAAAACCATATTTGTGGAAGCACCATGTTGTGTATGAGTCTAGAACCCACAGTGTTATTATTACTTTGGGTAGACAATTGTACATGATACCAGAGGTAGTGCTACCTACTACTATTTCTTTAATATCTACTAATAAATGTAGTAAGGTCATCTCCCAAACTAGGAAGTTTTTCTTCTTTGTGATTCATGCTCATAGTAAGAATAAGGTCGCTGCCACATCTGTGGCCTCTACACAGAGCCTCTCTTTGCAGCAGAAGCAAGTGGAAGGGATCGTGGAAGAATACATAGACATATTCTCCTCACCTACAGGGCTACCGACACACTACCAAGTCAAGCATATAATTTATCTAACCCCCGACACACCTCTACCTAATTGACCAATCTATCATCACTCATTGATGGAAAATGACGAAATCAGGCATCAAATACAAGAGCTTATTCAAAAGGGGCACATCAGACCCAAATCCTCCCCTTGCGGAAGCCTGATTGTACTGGTGTAGAAGAAGGACAGGATTTGGTGACTCTGGATTGATTAAAAATCCTTAAACAAAATCACAGTCAGGAACAAGTACCCCATTCCAAGGATTGATGATCTTCTTGACCATCTCAAGGGGGAAAAGTTCTTCAGCAGGATTGACCTAAATTCTGGCTACCACTAGGTTCCCATCGAACCAACTGATGTATGGAAGACAACATTCAAATCTAAAGAAGGTCTCTTCGAATGGCTAGTCATTCCCTTTGGCTTAAGAAATGCACTAGCCACTTTCATGAGGTTGATAGATGATGTATTGAGACCCTTCACCAACTTCTTTGTGGTGTTATATTTGGATGAGATACTCATCTTCAACATAATGTGGGACGAACACATGCGACATATTCAACAGGTTTTCAACACTCCATGGTAGCACAAGCTATACGCCAATTTGGAAAAATGCTCTTTTGGAATGAACAGGGTCCAATACTTAGCCTACATTGTTGATGAGCATGGGGCACAGGTTCAAAGATTGGTTGTTTTCATTGATGTCAACCCTAGTCATGGGTTTTGGACCGCAAGATTGATGAAGGTATTTGGACATGAAAGAAAATGCACATGTAGATACAAGACACATGGATGGATAGTATACATCGTGTTGTTTCTGGTGGTATGTGGCATGTCATGTGGATCCTCATGGTTGAGGATAAATGAATTTTTGAATATGAAAAAGTGAATTGAAGAAGGAAGTACATGTAGGCCCTGAAGATAATTAAAGAAAATAATTACAAAATAAGAAAGTGTCAGGTCAGCCCTAATGTCAAAAGGAAGTAAAATAAATGGTATAAATAAATAAAATTATATATTCATTTTATACACAAGTCGAATTTCAGAGGAAATCAGAAGTAAAGAAGGTCGGATTTCAAGGGAGGATGAAGTCTTTTGGTGATGTGTTCTAAGGTATGTTATTTTCAGGTCATATTACCATTTTTGCTATAACGTTTTTTATAGAACAATTCATATGGTGAAATTGATATGGTATTGAGAATACATATCAAGGTACCTGTGGTAAACATTTTAGCTCTTGATTCTCTATAATTATGGAGACACACTCTGTGGAAGATAGGGTTTGTGACCAATCCTGAAGCTAGTCAATAAACAGGTGTTCTGGGTAAAACAGTCATAAATTCTTTATCAAGAATCCAAATGATGTGGGACAAATTTAATTGGAAATAGTACAGACTTTAGTTTCTTGTGTGCGAGTTTCAAAATTGGATGTTAAATATTGAGCACATGGCATTTTGTACAAGTTAGGTCTCCTGAATAAACCAGAATTGAACAAGGTCTACCATTCTCTCTATAACTTCTTTTTGGGGAGGATTCAAGGAGTGAAACTTGGAGGAGTTTCACAGAATACATTGAGTAATATTATCTACATGATCAGATTACTCCAATAATTGAATAATTTCATAAATTCAAGAAGTCTCGGGAAGCATTATCAGGTTCTATGTGATGATTGGTTGATGGTGATGATTTAATGTAAAGTTTTATTATCTCTGATATATTCTTGGGTGGAAGGAAGGGGAAAGGATGGAGAGTTAAACTCTCTCTTTATATTGGAGGATTGTATCTTCCTCTTGGAGGTTTATCTCTCCCTTTACATTTGGAAGCTATATCTACCTTTGGAAGTCATTACTTCCCTTGAACAATAACTATTGATTATTTCTCATATATTGTGCATGGTCTATTGTGGTGTATTGGTGTAACTCTTATACTATTGTTCATTGCTCATTGGATATAATTGAATGGTTTAAGTATAATTTGAAAAATATTTTAAATTGTACTTGATATTGATTCACCCCCCTCTCAGTGTCAACAATTGGTATCAAAGAAGGTTACCTTCAGTACAGTTTAACCACTGGAAGGAAGATCCTATGTAGAAATGGAAGACAACATTCCACCATTTGATGGAAGCAATTTTTAATACTGGAATAATAGAATGGAAAATTACTTGAAATCTCTTGGGGAATATGTTTGGTTCTCATTTTCTTCAGGATACAATGCTTTGAAGAAACCAAAGTCTGCAACTTAGAAGGAAGAAAAAAGGAACAACAAATTGGCAATAGATACCATCCTAGATGGATTGACAGATTCAGTGAAATCCAAGGTGGGATCATGTGCATCAACAAAATATCTTTGGGACAAGATACAAGACCTTTATGCAAGGGAAGAAGCAGAAGAAGAAGAATAAGTTGAAGAAGATTACGACATCTCATATTTCAAAGAAGAAAATAGAGGTCAGTTCTTTTGCTTTAATTGTGAAGGAGTATGACATGTTGAATTTGAATTTCCTCATCCAAGGATTGAAAGAGATGACAATGAAGAAGAAGAAAATCATGAAGTATAAATGATTCAACATGAAGATGAGAATCTTAAAAAATTGAAGCATGTTGAGATTGAAAATAGAAAGCTCAAAGACATG
>WSFP011533512.1:0-11936 GCA_009831015.1 Picea engelmannii
TGCATCCTTGGAAATGATGCTTTGGCTCCTTATAGATCTTGGCATTGTGAGTCTGAATTATCAACAAAATTCCGTAGGCAAAACAAGGATTCGGGATCACGACTAAGGGTCGAGGGATTACACAGGCTTGCTCACTCTGTAGAATTTGAAAATATCTAAGTGCTTTCTGGGAAACAATGTGTCCTACAATGGGTTCTCGTAGCCTTATACTCGAGCTTAGATGGAAAGTTTAGTGGAAAAATTTATTCATCCTTACCCTATAGACACAACTTGGATCTGAGTTTTCCAATGGGACTGGTTAACAAGGTAAATCCTATTGGGATATTCTAGCATTTATTGTGCAATTTGGACAGGGACGTGGTCGATTTCAGACTTTACCGTTTGACGGATGAGAATCTCGATGCAAATACTGATGGCATCTTTGCGTATCATGGATTTATGGCTTAACTGAATTCAGAGGGGGTATCATATTAGTAATAAAGGCTCTGACTCAACTGGGTTCATGTGGTACATGGACTCAGATTGTGTGTGGATTCACTCTCCCTCTGACCACAAAGGGGTCCCCGTAATATTAATGATTGTCATTAATAGGTTCTTGACGCTTCTGATACTACGTTGTTGAGTAAGCAGTTATGCATCAAACAACACTTAGACAGAAAAAGAAATGAACTATATGTCATGGTGCAACACTGGACACATCGAATTTACTAACTGAATTTACAGAAATTGTAGAAAAACACAAATCTAAATATTATACATGCTCCTTCAGAATAGAGAAATATTCCTTTAGCTAAGTTCTAATACATATAGGGTTTGAGGCGAGCACCATTCCCCCATCCTGGCTGCAACATACCATCCAATTGCTCAAGTCTGACTGCTCTAGAAGGTCGGATATCCAACTATAAATGGTCCCAACCAATGCATGCACAACTTGTCTGGATTCTTCTAGTACCTACTGTCATAGAGTAGCACCTTGTCTCCTTGTGCAAATACTTCAGTCCCAATGTGTCTGTCATGCCAAGATTTCTTCCTTGCTTTCTCAACTTACTGATGGAAGTATGCTAAAAACCCGGTCTCTTCAAGTTGTTGAAACTCCATGAGCCTCTATGCAATTGATTCTTCCTCTGACATATGTGTGATATGTGCAATGTACAAACTTGGAGTAATGATTTCTGAAGGCAACACAACCTCCTTCCCATAAACTAGCTGAAATTGAGTGTACCTGTGGAGTTTCTTTGTGTTTTTCACGTAATCCCATAATATTGTTGAAACTCTCTCATCCCAATCTTCCTTGTTTGCACAAAAAACCTTTGTTAACTCTCTCTCCAAAATCTTGTTAAATGATTCTACTGTTTCGTTGGCTTGAGGGTGGTAGGGACTACTTTTATGATGTTGGATCAAGAACTCTGCTATAATATTTGCTATGGTACTATTGATAAAATGAGCTCCCTGATTACTGGTCAAACTCCTAGGACATCCAAATCAAGTGATAATATTTTCAAAAATGAACCTAGAAGCAATACTCGTCGAACAATCTTGAACAACTATTGCCTCAGCCTAGCATGTAAGGTATTCAATTGCATTAATAATGTACCTATACTTTGAATGCTTAGCTATGGGGTTGATCGACCCAATGAAGTTAACTACCCAATTCTCAAATGCTTGTAAGGATCAAACTGGTTGAAGTGGTAATTCATCTCATCGTGATGGCTTACCCACTCTTTGAAAAACATCACATGATATAGCATATGTCTTTGCATCCTTGAAGATCGTGACCCACCATAGTCCAGCTTGGAAGACTTTTTGCACAATGGCCTTTCCTTCCATATGACCTCCTGCAACTCCACTGTGGCACTCCCACATAATATCTTATCTTTCATGATCCAAGACACATCTCATGAGGATACTATCGAGTCCCAATTTACATAGTTTACCTGCAATCAACTGATAGTCAACTGCTCTAACCACCATATGGAATTTTTAGGTTGCGGAGTATGTTTCTGGGCAAGCTCATGTACTTAAGAAGACTTTTATGTGTTCCAGATATTCTAGTATGGCTTCAACCTAAAACGGGTCTACATATGGGAGTTGATCATCGATTTTTCTACAACTTTCCCTTGACTCTAATCTAGACAAGTGATCGGGCGCTACATTACATCTTCTAGGATTAATGATCACTTCAAAATAAAATTCTTGAAACATCAGCAACCACCTACATATTCTCCCTTCCAACACAGGTTTTTTAACTAGATATTTTAATGCAAAATGATCAATAAAGAACTTAAAATGAGAACATAACAAATAACGTCTAAACTTCTACAAAGCAAAAATCATAGCTAAACCCTCCCTTTTTGTCGTTGTATAGTTTCACTCAGATTGCGACAACTTCCTTCTTGAAAAATATATAGGATGATCCATGGCTTCATCTCCTGGTTGCACTAATATGTCTCCCAAGGAAATACCTGAAGCATCTATGTGGACATTGTTATCTCTCAAAATGAGTCAGTCATTTTGTTCCTTTTTTGCAGGTGATAGTATGATCATAAATCAGGGTCCTCTTTATTTTTTAAAGTTTAAAAGTGTCAAAATATAGGATCTAAGATGTCATCATAGAAACAAATCGATCATCAAAGGGTCTTTTCAAAAAATCAAGAAAAAAAAAATCACCAGCTAACATTTGTTTCAAAGTTGAAGTTAGTTGATGAAAGTCTCATGTTTCAACGGCTAAATTGTACTCTCAGCAACAAGCAAGCTGGTGAAAGTGTTAACATGAGTTTTCTTCCAATGACTCCAGAAACCCAAAAAGGATACGCCAGACACACGTCATGCAATCATCATGGATAGTTAATGGACTCAAATGTGTGATGACACCTTTTCCTCACGTTTAACAGGACATCATGATAGATTGTGCTCACGAATTTCATGGAGCAATCACATAAGGGTTTAAAGACGCAATGTGTGCTTAATCATCATTGCAACTAGAGGGTAAAAGTACCAGTTGGCTGATGACATCAAATCAAATCACGATTTCCTATTTTAAACTCACGATGTTCGAAAAATTCTATTATGGGGTTTCATATTTCATCAATAACACAAGTTGTTTTCACCAGTGCTAACCTTTCCTTTTTAAGAAGTTTGTTGTTTTAACCATGTGAAAAATTAGCTGGTGATTAAGTTTCATATGGAAAGGAAGCAAGGAGGACGATTTCTGAGGAAAGAATTAGACAATTTATCCTTCTTGTAGTCTTATTCAGAGGTGCAGAAGCATTTCTCAAATGTAGGTTGTATAACATAAGGTTGCAGGAAGGATGTCACCAGGCAATTGCAAAGGTGTTCGCACAATCTTACGATGGAAGGAAGGCTACAGTGGGATCACTGGAACTAATAGTTGATGAAGCTGCCATCGCTTCAACAACTAGTTTATCCAGAACATGCATAAATTGGTTTAAAACAACAGTGACCAAGAAATTGGATTTTAGATCATACCTCAAGACAGAATTCCAAAGTATAACCTGGAAGAAAAGTATCCCTATGTCTTACCTTGAATATGAATGACAGGATTTGTTCAAAGTCATTCAATTATACTTGACCTCAGAGGGAAGGTATGAAAAGTTAATGTTATATCATTTTAGACTCTTAGATCATTTCATAGGGAAGGTCCTTCTAAATTTGCCTTTATTTCTGCATAAAAGCCTAACCAAGGTGTGTAATAAGATCAGAGCCAAACTGCCCAAAGGGGTTGGATCCAATGGTGGAAAGCGAGGAGCTTTTCACCGTTGGGCAAGGTTCAATTCTCGTGAGGGCTTTACCTGGAGTCATGGGGACACCTTGAGGTAGTGGTCGAACGTGTGGTTGCACCCAGAGATACTATAATAAATGGTATCGTGACCCGTGCACACACAAGTGGATCAAAGCCCACCCCCATGTCCTTCAAATTTCTAGTCCCCGAGGTGTAGGACAGTCGGTGATGGAGTGTGTTGTTAAGCCACTTCGTGATGTTAAAGTCACCGGTTCGAAACCTGCGGGGACAAAAAATCCAACCATGTTAAGGGTTGGTGTGGCTCAGGATGGGTGTGATCCCCGGGTGATTTTGACAGCTTAGATGCCCCTGAGTCATGGTTTCTCAAGCCACAGGTTAATCGCGTAGCCAACAAGTTCCGCACAAATTAACAAACAAAAAAAAAAGATCAGAGCCAAACCATTCAGTATAAAAAATTCCCCTTTTCATTATGGCCTGATTAAAATGATCATTTTAGAAGAATTAAGACAGAGAGAAAGAACTTGGTAGCATTTTCTTTTGTGGGAGGGTTTTGAGACCCAAACTCAACCTATAAATGAAAATAAGAAAGTAGGCAAGAAACAATCAACTCCTCAGAGTATCTCAAGGAGAAGAAGAGCTATCCCAAAGCCACCAGAAGACAAAAATTCAAGAATAAAGCCCAAGAAATCTAAAAAGAAATTATATTTTGAAACAAACTCAGAGAAATCCACAGTTAAGAAGACAAACGCTCTAAATCTACCATACACAGATTCAGACACAGAACCAAAAAAGGAAGATGAAAGTCCAGCCATCCAAAGTCTAGAATACTCCATGGAACTTGCATAGGAATTTGAAGTCTTTACTTCCAAAGATGAAGGTGAAACATCAAGAAATAAGAAATCAAAGAAAACAAAAAAGATTAAGGAATTGAAAGAGGTAATAGCACAACAAGAGGTTCTAGAAAGGGTGATAAAGGAAAGATACAAAGCTTTGTCATAAAATTTTGCAAAGACCAATGTAGAATTTGAGAAGCTAGCATGTGAAAGTGTAAAAGAGAAGAAGAAAAAGAAAAATATCACAAAGTAATATAATAGTTTTTGGTGGTTTGCTAAGCGCTTGAAGAGGAAAATAAAAAAATTAAAGGGAAAAATTACCACACATCCAAATTTACAGGTGTTGGCATAGGTTGCTGTTAATTTGCAGGGAGATCAATCAAACAAAGAATGATTTGTGAAGAAACAACAATTTTGAATACAGAAGTTTTCCTTTTTGAAAGAAATAGAGCTTTCACCAGCATAAAAGGCACAATTATAATCAATTAGTTGTTGAAAAGAAGAGCTTTCATCAGCTAACTAGCAAAACCTAAGGCGAAATAGCTGGTGAAACCGCATAATAAGAATTTTGAAGATCTAATATCGAATAGAGTGGTTTTTTGGTGATTTAAAGGATAAGAGGACATCTAAAAGATGAATCACCAAATCATAAAATATTCAGTTCAAATATTCGTGGAGGTTTTGGAGGAGAATGTTTAATCGGTCAACTAAAGTTTCGTTCACAGCTATTGAAAGTGTTTCGACTACTGAATACATGTGTCCTTTCCTCCATGACACATAAGAAACATAGCAAGGATGAAGACCAAATGTTGAAGACAAGCTTTGAAGACAGTTCAATCCATAAGTAACTGGATTTAGTTTAGCTTATTGTACTCAGTTGTTACTCTGTTTTTTTATAATTAGAAATCTAGATCCAATTTTTCAGTATCTGAGACTTGTTGTAAAAGGTTATAAAAGCCTATTATTTTAGTAGAAGGAGGTTTGATTCTGGATAGAGAACTATATTATGTTATAAACAGACTTTTACTATGATAATACGAATCACAGTTTTCTCTCTCTATTGATGTCAAATTCTCATTTTCCTTTTGTACTTTTTATTAAGTTTTTTTAGCTAAAGAATGATTTTTATCTCATTGGTTAGCTCATAACTTGATATTAAGTTGCTTATCATTGTTTATTAAACCCTACACTTTGTATTCGATTTATAAACATTTTTTTCTCACCCACTTAAAGCTATCATCTGATCATTAATCCTTGAGAGCACTGGTTTATTTGATTTTCATTTTTATTGTCAAAATGCCATACTGTAATTGAGTTATCCCATTGATCCACATATACATAAACACAAAAACAATTTTTCTTCAAGTTACCAAGCATCTTTGACCTACAACCTCAAAGAGTTTCTTGGAACGATAACAAACATGAAATTCATTTTCCTAGTTTGGAAATATCAGAATATGTGTTGTGATGAGATACTCCTTTGGGGTCTCAAATGATTTATCACATTTTGGGGTCCATTGGAACACTTTGACCTTCTTTAGTGGATTTTCCAGAGGTGTAGTGATATTTTCATATCTTCTTATGAACCTGTGGTAGTACCCTGTCTTCCCCAGCGTGGAGCGCAACTACTTAGCACTCGTAGGTGGCGGCATGTTCAAAATAACCACAACTTTGGTTGGTTCTACCAGTAATCCCTCTCAACATACTATGTGGCCCAAAAAATTTCAATCTGGCATGCAAAAGATACACTTCCTGAGGTTCAACGATATCTGCATTTCCCTACATCTGTCAAACATCAGATGTAGTAGTGCTACATGTTCCTTGAGAAGACTTTATACCATCCAATCATTCATATAAACTTCTATAAACTTGTGAATAAATTCTCGAAAATATACTATTACAATCCCAAAGAAAACTACAGGGGCATTCTTTAGGACAAATAGCACATTGTATGAAAATGACCCCCATTATGTTATGAATGTGGTCTTCTTTTTGTCCTCTTCATTAATCCTTACTTGGTGATTGATGTAGGAGCATCTCTCCACGTCATTCATCCAGCCAGCCAGCGACGTCAAGCGCACACATTCAAAGATGAAGAGAGGCGCAATCCTCATTTTGATTTTAGAATTGAATGTAATTAAATGTCTAGGCTTTGAGACATAGAGCCATGCCTTTGTGCAGGCATAGAATAAGTAGGCCTTTAATGTTTTGTAAGGCTGAGATCTAGATCCAGATGCTGGACTAGACAACCCATTCAATGTAATTGAATAGGGTAGGTAGGTTGGAGGGAAGATCTTGAAGAGCCCCCTCAGGTAAAAGAGATTTAGGATCTCATTTTGTGTAAGTGGATGGAATAGAGAAGAGAGAAGATAATCTGTGAGTAGAGAGAAGAAAAGAAGGAGTCGAGACCTTGTTACAAGCCATGCTCAGGAACACCTTTGTAAAGAGGCATTTTTATTAATATAAACAGAAGCAGTTTTTCCTACATGAATTATGTGTTGAATGAATGTCTGTGAGTGTTCTTATATGTTGTAGATGTATGTTGTAGGTTTACATTTGAAGGAGTTCTTGATTTCAGTATTGAGAAGTATTTGAGGCTTCATACCAGGAGGGTGTGACAGAATACTGCGAGTTGTGATAGCCATGCACAAAGGATGCATTTCTGAACTCTACGGAGTTAGACAGAGATGTGCCAGGTGGGCACAGAAGTTGAAATCGTCAACTTATAAGAAATACCTCAAGGTTGTTGAATACCTTGGAGGCTAGGCTGGGGGAGAAGAACACAGTTGCAGATAGAATCACTGAGGATTCTGTAGAGCTATGCCAAGTGGGCATTGAGCATATGCACAGTGGTGCATTGAAAATAACTCTATTGTGAGTTCTTAGTAAGTCAGAATCATTGAGGATTCTTGACACTCTTCCAGGAGCGAATTGAGGACAGACACAGAGCATTAAGAAGGACTCTGCTAAGAGTTCAAGAAGAACCAGAATCACTAAAGGATTCTAAAGAGCTCTGCCAAGTGGGCATTGAGCAGGTGCAAGGATTGCACATAGGACAGAACTGCTAGACGTTCTGTGAAAATATACTCTACCAGGTGGGCAGTGAGACATTGTACAGATAGACATAGGGAGAAGATAACTCTTTGAGTTTTGTAATTGAGGGAAGAATCCACTAAAGGATCTTCACACGGTTGTTAAACACCCTGCAGAATCAGCAAAAGGTTGTTTGAGTAGAATGATAGCCAGGAGGGCATCCAATTTCTCCATCTGTGGGAGAAGAAAGAAATATAAAATCCCTTAGGGGTCTAAGCATTTGAGAAGCTCAGGAGGGACAACACTGTGTGCATGTGAATACCTTGCAGAGGCGCATGAGTTGAAGAATCCTTCAAGGATTCAAAAGGAACAAGCTCAGGAGGAATAGCATTGTTGAAGAGCGTAGACGAGGACTCAGATAGTGGAGCTCGCAGAGGAGACATAACAAAGGTTGAGGCCTTTGAGAAACTTGGAAATCCTTCCAAGTCTGAGAAATAAAGTGCGCAAGCTCAGGAGGGAGAACAGTATCCGTCAGATCAGCTGGAGAAGGAGATCTAGACCGTTGATTTCACATCGAGAGAGCGCACAGGAGAAGAGGTGATCTAAACCGTCGGATCTTGGTCCAATCACCCGACAGCCATCAGATCTGTCGAGAGTTACATGGTGGTTAAAGCTTCGTGAATAGGAGGGTGAAAGTCTCGAAAGGATTGACTTATTGGGATATCAGCATTTGGGATATCAGAGTTCTCGAGGTCAAGAAAGTCGGGACATTTCAAGTCTCGAAATAGTGAGAGTGAATCTGAGCCATCCATTTGTGGAGACGCATGGTGGGGATCGAGCGACCCATCGGTATATCGGCTATCAGGGTTTTGAGTTGACATAGAATTTCTATCATGAGGGTATCAGAAACTCTGAAATCGCGAGATTGGATTGAGGCTGTCCATCAGTCAGGATACGTGGCGGAGATCCAAACTATCGGAGAAAGTCCCAATAGAAAAGTCAACCGACGCATCGGGGTTCGACGTTTTGCGAATCCTAAGGGAAAGACTTCTAGAGCATCAGAAGTCATGAAATTGCGAGAAGTGATCAGGATCGTCCATCATAGGAGGACGCGTGGAGGAGATCAGAGCATTCAGGATATTTCCCGAAAGAAAAGTCGTCCATCGACATTACGGGAATTTGGAAATCGAGAATCTCGTGGACAAGAAGTCCATACATTTCAGAATTGCAAAGTCTGGAATCCCGATAAGGAGAAAAATTCCGTTGTGTGGGGGCCAACTGACATCATATCCGGATATCGAGGATTCCAAGGACAAAGTTTCCATGCATTTCAACATTAGAAAGTCCAAAACCCCAATAGGAGATAAGGTTGCGGTCTTGTGAGATAGTGGTCACGTGGGCCAGGAGTTTAGCCAGGAGGGCTAAGACGTAAAGGCGTGTATCGGTGAATTGGATAATCGAAGATTGGGGATTCGAGAGTATAGAGGACTCTTGACATCGAGGATCAGGAAACCCCAAACCCCTAAAGTATATTTTCCCTGTTGAGGAAGGGGCAGCGATCGGAGTGCAAAGGCTGTGACTAGGTAAGAAGGACCCGTGGATAGGGTTTTTAGCATAAATTATGGAAGGGAATCGGAAGAGCCGCTTCGGCTCATGAAATGATTGATCGATCCTGTGAGTAGGAGCGTGAGGTGGTTTTTGTGTCTTACTGCATCAAGTGGTATGAGAGCCTGATTCTTGCCTGTATATTTCAGACGAGGGAGGCATAAGAGGTAAAGAGCACTCTGATACATGTCATTTTGGTATCAGAGCCTGATTCTTGTCTGTATATTTCAGACGAGGGAGGCGTAAGAGGTAAGGAGCACTCTGATACACTGCATCAAGTTGGTATCAGAGCGGTAAAGGAAGACAGGGTTGTTGAGGACTCTGTGGTGATTGTTTTCAGGTAAGCAGCAATCAAGAAGACAGTCAGTAGGAATGTAGGAGGAAGCTGGAAACACTTAAGGTACAAAGTGACAGCAGCAGGTTTGCTAGGAGAGTAGACAGAGACAAAAATATGGCTACTAAAGGCCATAGATTTGCTGGAAGAAAGGACCTAGAGCTGATGAGTGACGCAAAATAGGATGAAGAACTCGCTGAGATGAACATGAGACTGGATGAAATTTCAATTGAGATGTGGCAGGATAAGAGGTCAAGATGGATGCGTGAATGGCCCATGAAGAAGCTGAAGATAAAATGGCCAGTCAAGGAGTTGATGGCTAGAAGGAAGCGCAAGCTGTTAAGAGGGTGGTTGAGGTATGCTGGAAACCTCAATGGACCAGAAGAAGAAATGGTTCAGATATGTGAACTAGAAACTGGAAGAACTCTCAGTGAATTGGGATTAGCTGGGGATCTCAAGAACTACCAGGAGGGTAGAGAGGAAATTCCCAATTTCCAGGTGGGCAACAAGTTGAGATCACTGCGGGATCTCAAAGACTGTCAGAAGGATAGCTGAGGAATTTCACATTGCCGGCTGGGCAATGATATGAGGTCGCTGCGGGATCTCACAGACTTCTAGGAGGGTAGTGAAAGGTTTCCAGTTTTCCAGGTGGGCAAGGAAACAGATATGGAATTAGTTGATTCCATGGACTACCAAGAGGGCAATAGAGACATCCCATATTGCCAGGTGGGCAGGGATGAACAGATGAGACTATCTGAGAATCTCATAAACTCAGAGGTGATTTTGGATCCGTAGGTGCAGTTGAAAAAGGAGGAGGATCTGAGGGATCTTCTGATGATTGGGGGAATCGAGGTATTCCTACCACTTGCCCAAGGAGAGGCAGAAATCTGTGTTGCAGATGCAACAACAACAAAAGAAAATTCAGCTGTGACTGTCAAGAAAGAAGAATTGGAGAAGGTGTTTGAGACTGCCCAAGCAGACGGAGAGGAAAATGAGCATTCTAAGGAATGGCTCAACATATTCATCCAGGAAGTTGAGGAAGTTGTAGCACTGAAGTTGACAACAAAAGAAGCAGAGGAAAAAAATGAGAATTCTGAGGAGTGGCTCGACACATTCAGTAAGGAAGCTGGAAGGACTGTAACATGGGAGTTTGCAGCAACGGAAGAAGAAGAGGCAGACATCATTTGATTTGTTGATCTGTGGGAACAGATAGAAGCCCTGGAGAGAAAGGTAAGAGTGTAGAGCATGAAAATCCACCAGGTGAAGTTGGAAACTCATGAAGAAAACATGGGAGATCACAATGATCTGCCTATGTGACGAATTTTTTTGCAGTTGGGGAGACTGCATGAATAGGACCAGCCACTGGAGCAGCTGGATGTAGCGATCGAGGAGATAAGAAGGCTGATGTTAAGGTCAAAAAGGAATTCTAACGAGGATCAACTAAGCAGAAAGGAAGAAGTAGCATAGCAGTAAAAGCAACAGCAGAAAAATGGAGCAGATGAACAGCTACAGGGAATGATTTGGGATCCAGGGGGATTTCAACAGCTGAGATGGGAAGCTCATGAGAAGGAGCTCATGAATTTTGTAGTTGAGGAGTATGATGTAGGAGAATCTCTCCACGTCATCCATCCATCCATCCATCCATGTCAAGCACACACATTCAAAGTTGAAGAGAGGCGCAATCTGTTGGGTATGTGTTATATTCTTTGCATGTGTGTGTGGGGGGGTGCGTCAGATACGACGACTGTGTCTGACGATCCCTTCACCTATGGCTCTGCTGTGTGCGCCAGACGCTTTCCTAGGGGGGTCCTAGGGGGGGGCAAGTATGCCCCCCCCTGGTTATGCGGAGCGTTCGGGGCAACGCCCCGAAATTTTTTTTTTTGGCGGTTTTTTTCTATTTTTAGCGGATTTTTCTATTTTTAGCTGATTTGTAAATTAATCCCGGATTAAGGGATTAGGGTTTTGGTATCTACGGAATACCTAAAAAAATTGTATATATTGTATGGCGAATGGTGAAATTTGATATAATGGAAAAAGAAAGGTTTTCCCGGTTGAGGGTTTCCGGTAAAGATCTCTGTGTATTCTGTGTATGAGCCATTGATTAATTTCTGTATTGCTTAAGAATATATATGCATTGCTTTACTTTGCAGGTTTAAAACTTACATGTGGTATCAGAGCAAGTTTTTGGCTTCAGAGGGACGCCTTTGTTGCTGAGGGTTTGGCTCAGTCTTGATAGATCAAGTTTATCTTGGGTCTGTGATAAACCTGGGTTCAGTGGGAGCTTTTGCAAAGGAGATTTGAGTAAAGTAAAAGGAATGGCGAGCTCATCTAGAATCGAGATAGAGAATTTCAATGGTAAAAACTTTGAGCT
>WSFP011533513.1:0-11936 GCA_009831015.1 Picea engelmannii
CCCCTTGATTTTCCGAAGAATTATCATCCTCTTGTGCTTCCTTCTTTTTCCCTTTCTTCTTCATCCTCTTCTCATAGTCTCCATACATTCGTTCGACCATTTATGACATGTGATAAAAGACCATATGGAAGTTTTTCTCTTGTTCATCATGCTTGTCCTCTTCTGACATTTTATTCCTTCGGGATGCACGACCAACTTTGGGATTGAAATTATTAAGATTTCCTTCACCTTGCTTATGCTTGGCCCTAGTAAGAATTCAAACTCAACAATTCATTTCAAGGATGACTACTCTGATACCAACATGATCCAGGATCTTTTCATCGAAGTGACTTATAACGAATTGTATTAAATGAGCATAAATTAAAGTGCACAATTAAAGAAGGAAAATATCAATAGTGAAGAGACATAAGAATCAAATATGAACAAAAAAAAATTGATAATGGAGTTCATCCCTAGTGGACTACGTCTCCGGGTCCTGCTCTCAAATGGGTAGGCCTTTTTATTAACTCAGCAAAAGAATTTGGCAAAATACATAAGTATACCTCATTCTAGAATTAAGCTGCAGAAGCTTTGCTTAGATCAGAAAAGAGACAACACCATTATATTCCTAGCATTGAATCACCCAAAAATGATAGTATCCACACCTCAATCCAACTCTGGCACTCCCAGACCCATTAGAAATATCATCTCGATTTTTGTACATGCTCCCTGCATTTAATTCTCTGTACTGTGTCTCGATTCTCATTCCCATGTGTACCGTCGCACGCCCTTCCTTTCCCCATCCGTGGGAAGACTTGGCTTATAACCAAAAATCAGGGTGGGCTACACAAGGTAGCTCATTGGCCCAATGGTGGTGGAGCTATAGTTAAGGCGTTTGTATAGTGGGAGGTCCCGAGGTCAATCCCATAGGCCTCCCCTTTTGGGTTATTGTTATATATATGTGTGTGTGTGTGAGAGAGAGAGAGAGAGTGGTAGTTTTCCAAATTTGGAGGTGGTTTAGATTTATCGGAGGATTCTGTTTGGTCATCAGATCTAGTGAGGCTCTACTAGATTTGGTGGACCCACCTTTTTTATTTTTGAAATTCAGTTTTCGAGCCCTCATTGGGCATTTTCCCACTTCCACGTGGCAACCAACCATTGTTCCATTCCAACCACCCACATAGTCACCTGCCACATCATCCTTCCATGTCACCATACAATGTGCCACGTGGTTGTATGGACTACCACGTGGTGCTTTTTCATTGGTCAATGGATTGACCCGAAAAATCCAAAAATGAGTGACACATGGCAGCCTCTAGTGTTTCCAAATCACCATGCTGACATCAACATGACACATGTCGCCTCCTTCATGTGCCACATACACTGTATGGATGTTGAATTCATCTGTACTGATGTCGATGTCAGCAATATGGATGTTGACTCATCTCTTGCTGACTGGGCTATGCTGACCAAAATTTTACCGCGAATATCTTTCGATTCATAACTCTGTTTGATGAGCCATTTACACCATTGGAAATCTTGTGATGCTCTCTTTGTGATAATGCTACTTTCAATGAGTTTTGAGGACTTTGAATTTTTTCCCCTTCTCTATCTGTTGAGGATATTCGAGCTTCTTTAGTTTCTTTTGCGAATTCTGAGTTATCCTTAGTCTTCTCTGAATCCTTTTTGGATCAATAACATGTGATAGATCACTAATATAATGTCACAAAACAAATACATGAAACACATCTTGCATATGCCTCAAAGAATCAGGAAAGGCTAGTCGATACGCCAAGGGTCCCTTCTTTTCCAGAACCTTGAAAGGTCCCACAAACCTTAGAGAGAGTTTAGAACCCTTTCCAAACTTGATCGAACTCTTGTGTGTTTTCATCCACAAGAAAACATTATCGCCAACTTTATAATTGCGATCAATGTGATGTGCATCAACATAACTCTTTTGTTGATCCTATGCCTCTTTAATCCTTTGTCTTATCAATTGCATTTTTTCTTCCATTTCTTGAATCACTTCCAGTCCTACCAGGACCCTATCCTCCATTTCATCCCAACTCAATGGTGTCTGACAGAATCATCCATAAATAAAATTAAATGGTTATGTATTAATCGTACTCTGATAGATGTTGTATTTAAACTCTACTAGTGGAAAGAAATCTTCCCAATGCTTATGTTGGTCCATTACAGACATATGCAACATATCGTCCAAAATCTGGTTCGTTCTTTATGTTTTCCCATCTATATTTGGATGATATGTTGTTCTAAAGTTTAGTTTTGTTCCCAAGTCCGCTTGGAAATTGGTCCAAAACCGTCCTATAAACATCGATCCCCCGATCAGATATAGGGATGATTTTAGGGACTAAATTTCACTCATGGGCTAATTTTCCATGTTTTTTCCCAAAAACATATTCATTATTCTAAAAATGATTCACCCAAATTCTATAGGATAAAATTATTTTACCTTAAAAATCATCAATTGTTTTATACAAACTATATAAAATCCTTAGAAATTTGAATATTTTTACAAACATATCACCAAACATTTTATAGTTAGCATATGAAGGATTAGTAAGATTCGCCAAGGTTTCTACATTTTAAAATAAATTTCCATCCTTAAAATCATCCCTCGTCGGATATGATCCTTCTTGGTACTCCATGTAACCTCACAATCTCGTTAACAAAAACTATGGCTATATTTGGAGCTTGATACATTGTATGCACATGAATAAAGTGTGCACTCTTTGTCAAAGTGTGAACTATCACAAAAATCGAGTCGTGTCTTCTTTCCATCAGTGGAAATCCAAAAATAAATTCCATCGAAATGACTTCCCATTTCGATTTAGGAATAACATATGGATATAACAATCTTGTTGGATGTCTATGTTCCACCTTCACTTACTGACATTCTAAACATCTCACCATGTAGCTAGATATGTCTTCTTCAATCCCTTCCAGAAGAATAAATGCTTAAGGCTTGCCTTCATCTTCGTGACTCTCAGATGAGCCATGTACACTTCTCAATGAGATTCACTCAATATCAACCTTCTTAATTCATCATTTGGCGGTACATAATTCTTTCATTAAATATCAACAATCCATCATTGTCTAAAGAATATACTTCAAACATTTCTACCATCATGGTATTTAGTCCAATATTATCCTTAACTTATTTATACTAGTCATCGTCTATCTATAAAGTTAGAATCCTTTATCGAAGATTCGTATTAAGGGGTATTACTGAGAATATGTGTGGTCTCTATTATCACATGAACTTGTCAGATTCCTGTGGGTTTGTGGTTTCTACCTAAGTCTGTAATTTTTCCCTATCTCTATCATTTTTGCAGACCAAGTCTTAATTTTCCCCTTTAGTCAGCAAAGTCGTGTTTGTTTTCCCCTTTGTGTTTGAGCACTCATCTCCTTGGTCTCTATCACTGATCATTTTGTCTTCCCAAAACCACATCCAGTTGTCCAAATCCTTGATCGTGTAGGTCGTAGCCATGAACAAAAAGCACAACTTTCTCAAATAGTCAGTTTCAGAATTGAAGCATAACCAGAAGGAAGTTTTAATCTTTCAACACCAAATTTTCCGAAGTGGCCAAAGGCCCGAAATCCCGAAGGATTGAAATGGATATGATCCATTTATCAAGAAGAGTCGCATGTCATCAAATCCCTAGCTCCAGAGAATGTTCTTGGAGAAAATAAAATTTGACTATTGAAAGGCCTGAAGACTGATCCGTGAAGAAAATCTTGATCATTGTTTTGAAAGGGAAGATCTGATCCATTGATTTGGAGGAGGAATATTTGAGCCTCTGATTGTGAAATCCTCATCCATGATCATGATATTGATGGTCACATTCCATTACGGTAATGCAACATGCTCGGGTGATAATTTTCTTGAGCAGTCCCGCAATTGAAACCATAGTAAGTCAAGAGCGATACGTGGTAAAGGGAGATGGATTGCAGGACCAAAAGAGGTCTAAATCCAAACCAAATTTGAGCGGCCCAACAATCACATGCTCATATAATATCCTATCCAAGAGAAGTGCATGGATGTCAATATCATAGGGGAGGGAGACATGACTGCAGAGGAGCACCTTGCATCCTTTTATAGATTTGCAGAGATTCAAGTAATTGAAAATGAAGATGTGTGGATGAGAGTTTTTGTACAGAGCCTCGATGGTGATGTCAGGGACTAGTTTAAGGACTTGCCTCCTAGATCTATAGACGATATTGCTACTCTGGATGATTCATTATTAAGACACTAGGGAAATAAAAAATATCTCCTTTATATATTACAAAATTCAGGGCACTTAAGAGAGAAGAGGGGGAATTTGTTTCAGACTTCTCAAAGAGATTTAATAAGATGTAAAAAAAATATTCCCGCTAAAGTTAAGCCTACAGAAACCTCTGCCAAGATGACTTATGCTAGTGTTTTCGACCCTAATTTTTTCCTCCTGTTGAGAGAAAGAAGGGATACCTCCTTGGCTCATATTCAAGATGCAACCCTTGAAATAGAATCCAATATAGTGACAACTGACAAACTTAGGGGTAAATATGATAGAGACATAGGAAAAGGTAGGTCTGAAACTCTGACTTCGAGTTCTTCTACTACCCCCCCTCAAACGGATGAAGTGACCAAGCTATTGAAATCACTTTCTACTAGAATGGAAAAGGTCAAATTAGAAGGAAAGAAGAGCTATAGGAATTCCCAAAATACTGATAATAGGGGTAGTTTAAAAATACGAACTAAAGCCCCTCAGATCATCCAAAGAGATCAGAGAAATTGGGATAGAGATGATCAAAAAATCCAAACTTCTTTCCAAAATAACATGGTTATTGATGAATATGAAGAGGAAGAATATATTGATCCTGAGATCCATTGCCTTGGAGATACCTCTTCATCCCCTCATTTAACTCAATATGCATGCGAGGAAGCCCTCGTGAGTAATCAACTGAATGAGATGAGAAAAGGAGAAAAGACCAACAACGATTCAAATAGATATAACCTCAGATCCAAGAAGAAAGAAGAAAATCCTGACATTCCTGAGTGGCCTTCTAGAGCCGAGAAACCTACTAAAGATATGACATACAATAGAAAAGAGAGGAAATCACACAGTCCCCCACCATTGGTCAAAGGTCCTATCCTAGAGGTGAAGGAGATTTTGAAGCCTCCCTCCTCTTTTAGCCTTGAGAATGAGATTCAAAATATTAGAATCCCCATGCCTCTCTCAAAGTTAATCAAGCATGAGGATTTCAAAAGGTGCCTATCAAAATCATTTCAGCCCGAACCTACACCTCCCTCCATAGACTCGGTTAACCTCCAAGATGAAAATTTAGCTGTCATGTTAGGGCCTTTGATAGAGGATAGGGATGACTCCTCCCCCCCCTTCGACACTTCATTGTACATCCATGACAAGGTGTTGCATAATTTCTTGATGGATTCAGGGGCATCTCACAATAGTATGCCTAATATTGTCATGAAAGAGCTCGGGTTGGAGGTTACAAAAACCCATTAAGACCTGTATTCTTTCGACTCAAGAAAGTTGAAGTGCCTCAGGGTTATCAAAGACCTGGTTGTGTCCCTGTTCTAGCTTCCAATGAAGAGCATAGTCATGGATATCATAGTGGCTGATGTTCCCCCTAAGTTCAAGATGCTCATGTCTAGATCTTGGATAAAGAGATTGGGGGAAACCTTGCAAATGGACCTTTCATATGCCACCATTCCTATATTCACAGGTGAGCAAAGGAGAGTTTACAGGGAAGCACAAATCATGTACATCATCAGTGATGAATAAAACCCCACCAACCATCCTATTTTTTCTTTTGACACTGATTTGGGATCTAGTATATTGCATCTGACTGATACTCTTGAACCTCCTCTGGAAATCAGAAAACAATCCATTTCTTTTTTGAAATCCCTCCTCAAACTACCCCTGTTTGGAATACGTTATTTTATGGAGGCTCTTCTAAGGAAGGTGTTGGTGCTAGAGTAGTCTTTGTTTCACCATGTCAAGAGACCATACCCTTGTCCTACAAGTTATAATTTGAAGCTACCAACAATGTGGCAGAGTATGAAGCTCTTGTTTTAGGTTTAAGGGATGCAAAGGACATGGGGATAAAAGAGATATCAATATTTGGAGATGTAGAGCTAATTGTTCAGCAGATCAAAAATATTTATCAAAATAAGCACCATAGGCTTAGGACTTATAGGAATGATGTGTGGTACCTAATTGACAATTTCTTCTTAGCTTTCAACATTTTTTTTATTCCAAGAAGGGAGAATACCATGGATGATTCTTTTGTTGTTTCAACAAGCCATTTTAGAATCCCACTTCCACCTAAACTCAAGTATGATATAGAGGTGAAATATAGACCCTCTATACCTAAGAATTCCAAGCATTGGAAGGTATTTGAGGATGATCTTGAGATCAGAAAGTTTCTTGAGTTTGTTGATGAGTTCTATGCATTACACATAGATCAGTATCATGATTCCGAAAGTAACCCTCATGCTAATGTTTTTTTAAATAAAATTGATAATCACCATATTGTTCAGTTGCTTAGAAACCACATTCCAAAGGGACTAGTTCCTTTAGAAATATTTTTCGATGGGAACGATGTGGCAATAAAGTTTAAAGACTCAACTGATGATGTTGATATATCTGAGTGTAATATTGGTACAAAGAAGGACCCAAAATTTGTCAAATTGTCAAGCAGCCTATCAAGAGAACAAAGAGATGAATACGCTGAGATATTAAAAGAATTTTCTGATGTGTTTTCCTGGACATATGAAGACCTCATAACATATGGCACAAGTATCATCGAGCATAATATCCCACTAAAGGAGGAAGCCAAACCATTTAGGCAGAAATTGAGACAAATAAATCCCATTCTACTGCCTATTATGGAGAAAGAGGTAAAAAATATTTTGGATGCCCAGATTATTGTTCCTTTGAGATTTTCTGATTGGGTGGCCAACTTGGTCCCAGTGAGAAATAAGAATGGAGAAATCAAACTTTGTGTTGATTTTTGAAATCTGAACAGAAGCTATAAGAAAGATAATTACCCCTTGCTCAAGATGGAACACATATTACAAAGAGTGATGGGTGCATCTAGGATGTCTATGATTGATGGATTTTATGGCTACAATCAAGTCTCTATATTACATGAAGACAAAGATAACACAACCTTTAGCACTCCTTGGGGTACATTCATGTACGCTAAGATTCCCTTTGGATTGATGAATGCAGGAGCAACCTTTCAGCGAGACATGGACATAGATTTTATTGGACAGAAGGACAAGTTTGTAGTCATTTATTTGGATGACATAACAATGTTCTCACAATCTGATAAAGAACATTATGATCATATGAAAATAGTCTTCTTGAAATGTAGAAGATTTGCTCTCTCTCTAAATCCAAAAAAAACATTATTTTCCATGAAAGAAGGGAAATTATTGGGGCACATTGTGTCAATTGAGGGAGTAAGGATTGATTCAAGTGGGGTAGAGGATATCCAAACTTTGTCACTCCCTAGATCCAATAAAGAAGTTTAGTCTTTCTTGGGGAAAATTATTTTTCTAAGAAGGTTTGTTTCAAATTTTGTTGAGTTGGTAAAGTTTATCACAACCATGTTGAGGAAAGGAAATTACATCAAATGGAATTTTGAATCTCGTAACTCATTTGACCAAATAAAGAAGGCCTTGACTAGAGAACCTGTGCTCATCAGTCTTAACTACTCCAAGGACTTTCTGATTTTCTCTTTTGCTTCATTTGACATAGTAGCAGTTGTTTTATTGCAGAAAAATGTTGAAGGTTTAGAGAAGCCCATTTCCTTTTTTAGTAGGACACTGAGAGATGTTGAAATAAATTATGACAACATGGAAAAGAAAGCCTATGATTTGGTTAAATCTCTTAAATATTTCATAGTTTATGTGCTACATTCAAAATTCATTGTATATGTCCCTTCTGCCTCCATGAAGGAGATCCTCATTCATCCTAACATAGATGGAAGAAGGAGCAAGTTGATTGCCAAAATCCTTGAATTTGATCTTGAAATAAAGCCTACCCAATTGGTTAAAGGTCAAGGTTGAGATAGGTTGTTGGATGAATCTAATTATAAATCCTTGGGGGTCAATTTCATCAACAGTTGTTCAAAGAATCAACAAGCTGAGTTTTCTGATGAAGATCCTAAAGTCACACCCTTATTGGTAGGATGCACTTGGTACAAAGACATTATATTTTTACTATAGAAGTTACAACCTCCTGATGGCATGGGAAAGAGAAAGGTAAGTGCTTTGAAGATCAAATCAATTAAATATTTTCTGATTGATCAATTTTTATGTTGGAAAAACCCTTTAGGAGTGCTTTTGAGATGTCTAAACCCACATGAAGACCAAAATATTATGTATGATTTTCATGACAGTTTATGTGGGGGGAATCACTTATGGAGAACCATAACCTATAAGATTCCCAGGGCTGGGTATTTTTGGCCTAGTCTCTTCACTGATGTCTATGCAAAGATCAGGTCTTGTGTCAAGTGTCGGAAATTATATGGAAATAAACAACTCAAGTCTTTTCCATTAAATCATGTGGTAGCTTCAGGACCATTTCAGTAGTGGGGCCTAGATTTTATTGGGGAAATTCATCCATCTTCAAGTGGTCAACATAGGTGGATCTTTACTACCACATACTACTTTAATAAGTGTATAGCGGCCATCCCCACAATAAATGCTTCCCACAAGATAATCATTGGTTTTGTTGAAGATATTATGGCAATATTTGGTTTTCCAAATAGAATTGTCACTAATAATATTGCATCTTTCAAGGTTGAACCATTGATTAATTTTTGTGATCAGTTTGGAATCACATTGATTCACTCTACTTCTTACTATCCCCAAGGGAATGGACTGGCAGAGTCCTCTAACAAGAGCCTTATTAACATCATCAAAAGACTATTAGAAGACAACAAGAAGGCATGGGATTCGAAGCTTAATTTTGCTTTGTGGGATGAAAGAGTGACAACAAAGAGATATCTCAGTATCTCTCCTTTCCATCTTGTATATGGATTTGAAGCCATTTTTTATTCTCATCTTGCCTTACTTGTGGCAAAATTCTTCCAAGACTACCAGAGAGAACCAAATGATATGATTAGGAGAATACAACAACTAGTAGAAGTGCAACAGACTCAAGCGAAACTAATGGACAAAGAATATAACCATCAACATAAGATCAAGTAGTCCTTTGATAAGAAGGTGACCAAAGAGGATTTCTAGCTAAGATATCTAGTACATAAGTGGGATGCACCTATACAAGACAAAGGAAAGCATTGTAAATTTGAGGCCTTGTGGATCGGCCCCTTCAAAATTTCTGACGTTTTTTCAAATAAAACTTACAAGTTGCATGCTAAAGTTTTTGGTAGCCCTATAAATGGGCATTTTCTGAAATTTTTGTTTACTTAAGCCATGATTGGCTTCCCATGTCATTGTAAATATAGTTTTTGTTTTGTTTTCAGTTTTTATAAGTGACTCCATAACCCAACAACTAAGGTACTGGAACTACTGGTTCTTGGTAGCTCACAGGGAGCATGCCATCCCCTGTGGAGCCAAATGTTAACACATGAACTTGTTAGAGTCCTGTGGGTTTGTGGTTTCTACCTAAGTCTGTAATTTTTCCTTGTCTCTATCCTTTTCGCAGACCAAGTCTTAATTTTCCCATTTAGTTGGCAAAGTCGTTTTTGTTTTCCCCTTTGTGTTTGAGAACTCATATCCTTGGCCTCTATCACTGATCATTTTGTCTTCCCAAACCCACAACCAGTTGTCCAAATCCTTGATCATGCAGGTCGTAGCCATGAACATAAAGCGCAACTTTCTCAAACAGTCTATTTCAGGATTGAACCATAACCAGAATGTAGTTTTAATCTTTTAGTGTCGAATTTTCCAAAGCTGTCGAAGTGTCCAAAGGCCCAAAGTCCCGAAGGTACGAAATGGATCTGATTCATTGATCAGAAAGAGCTGTGTTTCATCATATCCCTAGCTCTGGATAATTTTCTTGGAGAAAATAAAGTTTGACTATTGAAAGGCCCGAAGGCCGATCCGTGGAGCAAATATCAGTCGTTGTTTTGAAAGGGAAGATCTGATCCATTGATTCTGAGGGGGTAGAATTGAGTTGTTGATCATGAAATCCTCATCCAAGATCATGATATCGATGACCACAGTCCATTGTGGGAATGCAACATGCTTGGGTGATAATTTTCTTGAGCGGTCCCGCAATTGAAACCATAGTAACTCAAGAGTGATATGTGGCGAAGGGAGATGGATTGTGGGCCCAAAAGTGGTCTAAATCCAAACCACCTTTGAGAGGCCCCGCAATCATGTGCTCATATAAAATCCTATCCAAGAGCAGGGCATGGTCGTCACTCACTCATTGGGGCATGTGAGTTTTCGCCAAGAACCTCGCTCCACATCACCCCTGCACATATGCTATCAGAATGCCACCTGCAAAGCTCGCATTGGTCATAGAAAAAGACCATTCATGGCCTCAAGGCATTAGGATGGACTCGTAGAAGTCAATGGCATCGTCTAAGATGGGTGTTAGGCCCAATACTAACCCCAATGAAGATAGTTATTGAAGATTGTGGGCAACAGTTGAGACCTCACCTCATCCCATAAATTGAAAGTGTTGTGTTATCACACTAAGTCACCTTGGGTCTTTTAGTTTGTTTTTATCATTTTTAAAAGACTTAGATTCTTATTTTTTATTTAAAATAAATTTATCATCCCTTTAATGTTATGTTTGATAGGACCCCTTTGGATGACTAAACCTTTGAGTCATAGCTCATGTCTTGATCCTCAATTCAATTTTTGATCCTTAAACCCTTTTTAGCTCATGGTCTATTATTTATGTCCCCTCTCATGATTCATCCCTAGGTTGATACCTCCCATGATCAGGATGATGTGACACACCTCTCTCCTCACTCATGACCTCACATGCATGCCTCATCATCCTCACTTACCTGTCCAATCATTTTTTGATTTGGAAGTGCTTCCCACTCAACAGGAAGTTCCGTAGTGCCTGTCACATTTATCATTCATCCACTCCAAGTCATGATTGCCACGACTGATACAATGTCCCATGTTTTCATATCCATAAGTTGGTTGAAGTTCTTTCAAAATATATTGCATTTATGACCCTTGGCAATGATTTCAAAATTTGAAAAGTTTAGCAGTGTTGTGCTACGTAAGTTTGCCATTTATGATCAGGCGACTGCATGTCAACTAAATATGATGCTGTGAGAGATTTCAGGGCCGAAGTTTCCTCAATCTCATCCTAATATCACGCTGAGGATCTCAAAAGATGTCAACTTCACAGGTATCCTGTGCAACCTCCTTTGCATATTAATTTTCACAGGAGATTTGTGCTCAGGTTTCGGTTTGTTAATATTGCAGGGTAGTAGGGGAGCCATATTTTCATACCTATAAACATCCTTGCTCGTTTCCATGGTCTAATTTCTGTTGTTGGTTATAGCCTTTGAAAGTCGCAAGCCTGCAATAGCCTATCCTCTGTGTATGCGTTGCGCTACGCAGAGGTGCTTCTCAAACCTTCTCTGATTATTCTTTGCTTCCTTTCATCCTATACGAAGAGTCATTTTGGGATTACCTCTTCATAGTCTATACTCTGAAATCTTGTATAAGTCTGAAGGTCCATTTCTCATAGTCAAGCTCATTTTCTAAGCACTGCTAATTTGGAGGGCCATATTTGTGCTTTTGAAACCTGAATTGAAGATTTCTGGTCAATAGAATCCCTTAAGCCTTTTAAGAACCCTCATTCTAAGTCATGGAGACCCCTCAGTTGAAGAAAGCACACAAAGCTGGCAGGATAGTTCAAACAAAACCTGTGAACATGCACCTTTTTGACACAGAAACCATGGAAAAGGAGATGTTTCGAAGA
>WSFP011533533.1:0-11935 GCA_009831015.1 Picea engelmannii
AAAAGTTGAAGAAGATGATTTTCAAATTTTATTTTTAAAATAAAATTATATAGTCATAAAATTAATTATTATCTTAATTGTAGTTTTGAATAGTTATTTTGGTTATTAGTCTCTGTCTCCGGTTAGGGATTATAGCTTTCACGTAGTGGTCAACTATTGTTGACCACCTATTACCTGGTCATTTTTGATACATTACAAGGTGCGTTTTGGTTTATTTTTACAATAGCTTTCCATCACTACGCTAAGTTTCCATTGAAATTTCATTTTAAGGGATTTGTTTTCTAAAAAAAAATATTTTTGTATTTATTGGATTTTATAAACTTAATTTTTGATTGGTTGAGAGCTATTTGATGGGACTTTATTCCCCTGGTGTAAAGAAAAAAAAATTCGGAATTGTCAAAATTATAAAATGAATTAAAAATAACAGATTTATGAGTGGCCATTGTGGTTTACTCTGACACATCCTTTAAAGAACGATGCAGTTGAGGTTTAATGAGGTTTAATGGTGTAGTCGAGGTGAGGCTCACCACCTCACCACTGGGCCAACTCCCCATCGCCTGAGGCCATGTGATTCAAGAGCATTGTTGGAAATCATGTGGAACAAGACTTGTCAATGTCAATGAATCTGTACGGGAGCTCAACACTGGCAGTCACAACAGATATTTTCAAGTCCACCTTAACTCAGCGCCGGAATCAATCTTTGGAGCATGCTTGAAATCATGCCGGGAAAATTTGGAGGCACGCTTGGATGATTACGAGCGAAATGGGAGACTCCACTATGGCTCTGGAATGCGACTGGTCTAGATAGTCGTTAGGTTAAGTTATAGAGTAGACAAGTAGCCAGGAAAAACCCTAAGAGCCCTCTATGATAAATAGAGGTTTTGTAAGCCCGAATGAGCCTAGTCGGTAGTTGGCTGGAATAGAAGTTAGGAGAAGATTTCAATAGTTTTTGTTGTTCATTTTACAGTTGTAACCATTTTCACTTTTGAATATAACAAAGGAAAATTGATCCAATGCATGGTGTATGAACATTGTTTTCAATTCTCTGATTATTGTGTTTTCATGAGTGGATGAATGAATTTCGTTATGACTAAATGGAACTGTGAATGTTAGGATAAGTTTCAATTGTATCTCTTCTATTGAAGTAGTGCAAGTGTGCACACAGAACGCAAGGAGTGCATTAACAAGATCTATTTCGATTCTGAAGCTTAGAAGAGATAGTACAAAATTTTCCCTTTGTAAGGAGGGAAAAGAGACTGGTGCAAGGCAGGCATAATCGTCCGCAAGAACCCTAACCTTGCGTGAAGATATGGTGCAAGGAGTGCACAGATCCGAGATTCGACTAAGTGTCGAAGAGTTAAGAAAAGAGAACACTAGGAAGCAGGGAAGAATTTCTCTTCGAGAAATCCTTCGGAATCTGAGTTATTGAATCCTTAAAATGCAAGGTGTGCGCGGGAAGTCGAAGTCTTCAGAAGACTAAGCTCGGGAGGAATAACACTTTGCATAAGTGCTAAAGGATCCAAGAATCAGACTCGTCGAAGGAGCAAAGGTTTAGAACATTTGAACACCTAGAAGATCTTCTAACTCTGAAGATAGTGTAAGTGCAAGGGGGAAAAGACTTCATTCGTTCGATCCGAATGCTAGAGAATCAGAACCATTGATCAGGAGGGACGTAGGGAGAACGACCAGTGTTTCATTGTCTCGCGCTTTAGAGGAGTTAAAGGGAAGAACGCTAAGAATTCCCGAAGCTTGAATCCGTGACTTGATCTAATTCATTGGATCAAGGAGAGATATGGACTGTTGATTGTCCAGGGTGAAATATTGACATTTTGGGGGTTGGAGGATTGGAGGTGACAAGACTTTCGACTTCGCGAAAAATGAAGTCCCGAAGTCATCATGACTGTCGGATTGAGGGAGAGACTTGGACCGTTGATCCAGTGCCATCATGATTTTGTCTATCCAAAGAATAGAGGGAAGGAGACTCCAAAGTCGCGAAGCACAAAACGCCGATTTGATCGCAGTCGTTGACCAAGGGAAGATATGAGCCGTAGATCTTAGGTCATCGGGATTTGGGCTATCGGGAGAACATAGGTAAGGAGACGCCAAAGACACGAAACGTGAAATGTTGATTTGATCGCAATCGTTGATTAAGGAAAGACTTGGACCATAGATCAAGGGTCATCGTGATTTTGGCTATCGGGTGAACAGAGGTAGCAGCGCTCCCAGGGTCGTGAAACGTGAAATCGCGAAATGCCTTTCACTCGAGTGCGTGGTCACCGCCAGTAGTCACAAGGGAGAAAGGGCTTAGTAGAGAGGATCTAGCTCCCGTTTGGCGTTAAGGTTCGGAAAATGCTTGGGAGAGAAGCCGCGAGTCTCAGACGACCTGCGCATTTGGAGAAAGGAACTGTGTAAGTGGGTTTGGGATCTAGTAGAGACTCAGAGAGTCAATCAGACTCAGTATCTTGATCGATCCTAGACCGAGAGGTCGTGCAACCCTTAGGAGAGAAGAGGGATCTACACCAAGTGGTATCAGAGATGAAGTTTTTCTTGCAGACAACAAGCAAAGTAGAGGAGACAAAGAACTCGAATTTGTACTCTGTGTGTGATAGAAAGTCAACACAATGCTGCCAAGGAGAAGAGTGGAACCACCTTTGGCCAATCAAGCCGTGGAAAGGGAGATGCAAGAACTCCGTGAAAGATTAAAGGCGATGGAGGCAGCGCAGAGACGAGCACCTGATACTGGAGACATCAACGATGCAGAGAGTGAAGAAGTAGAAGTCGAAGAAGCTGCAGGAGAGGATGTTGTCGAAGAATGCTTGTTGAGAGCATTTGTTAGATTGGGAGGCAGAGCCAAGATAGAGGTACCAATGTATGAAGGCAATTTAGATGCTGAAGGGATATTGGATTGGATAAGATCCATGGACAATAATTTCGACTAGGAAGATGTCAATGAAGAGAGAAAGATGAAACAAGTTGTCACCAGGCTAAAAGGACATGAAACATTGTGGTGGGATGAACTGTAGGTTGAGAGAAGAAGAGAATAAAAACAAAAGAGAAAGTGTTGGGACAAAATGGTATCCAATTTGAAGGATAATTTCATGCCCAAGGATTATTAGATCAATCTGTTCAAAAAAATACAGAAACTGAGACGGAAAGGGATGGCAGTTAAGGAGTACATAGAGGAGTTCTATAGGCTTAACATCAGAATTGGACAAAGAGAGAGAGATGAAGAAAAAGTAGCCAGATATGTTAATGGCCTGAGATATGAAATCCAAGATGATCTCAGCATGATGTCAGTAAGAACAGTGGAGGATTCTTATCATTTTGCACTGAAGGAAGAGCAGAAGTTGGCCAGAAAGAAAAGCCAGTGAGGAAGAGGAAAAGGCCCAGTCCCAAACAGAGGTAAGGGAGTTACCCATGACAAGGCACATAATTCAAAGGATGAGACTAAGAAACCACACAATCACTCAGAAAGAGGAGGAAGTTCTTGAGAAAGACAGGGTGGGGGAATAAATTCTTCTAGAGGAAGAGGAAGAAGAGGAGGAGGAGAAGTAAGATGTTATGCATGTGGAAAGACATGACACGTGTCTTGGGAATGTCCTGAGAAAAATAAAGAAGGAGGGGACGAAGCTCACATCTCAGAAGCACAAAGAAGAGATGTTGAAGCAGAAGGAGCAAAGGATGGAAGATCCCTGATGTTGAGGAAAGTTCTCTTAAAACCAAAGACAGAAGTTGAAAAGCCAGTGCAGAGGGAGAACCTCTTCAAAACATCTTGCAAGAATAAAGACAGAGTATGCAAGGTGATAATCGACAGTGGGAGCACTGATAGCCTAGTATCCACGGATATGGTGGAGAAATTGGAGCTGGAGACAACTGCACATCCGAAGACATACAAAGTCTCATGGTTGCAAAAAGGAAACCAGGTAATGGTTACTAAACAATGGTTGGTTGGATTTAAGATAGGAGGATACAGAGATGAAATTATGTGTGATGTAATTCCCATGGATGTATGTCATATTCTATTGGGAATACTATGGCAGTTTGACAGGAATGTCATTCACGATGGGAGGAAAAATACATACACATTAGAGAAGAATGGTAGGACACACATGTTTCTACCAATAGAGGAGAGGAGAGTGAAAGAGAAGGCCAACACAAGCATACTTCTCATGAGTAGCAAGCAACTCCTGAAAGAATTCAAGGAAGAACATGAGATGCAGGTCGTTGTGGTGAGGAAACCCAGAGTTATCCTTACAAGAACTTCAATGAATGATTTGCCTGAAGAAGTTCAAGAATTGTTGGATAATTTTGCTGACATAGTGGTGGATGATATTCCTAAATCATTGCCACCCATCAGAAGTATCAATCACCATATTGAGTTGATACCAGGAGCAAGCTTGCCCAACAAAGCAACATACAAATTGACACCTCGAGAGAATGAGGAAGTGAAGAACCAAGTCCAGGAATTGTTAGACAAAGGTTTGGTCAGAGAGATCTTGAGTCCATGCACAGTACCAACTGTGTTGAGTCCAAAGAAGGATGGAGGATGGAGAATGTGTACAGACTCAAGAGCCATTAACAAGATCACCATCAGGTATAGATTTCCTTTACTAAGAATGGATTATTTAATGGGTTGTTTAAGTGGAGCAAATTTCTTTTCTAAGATAGACCTAAAAAGTGGATATCACCATATCAGAATGAGAGAAGGTGATGAGTGGAAAACAACCTTTAATACAAATGAAGGTTTTATGAGTGGTTTTTTATATCGTTTGGCTTAACAAATGATCTAAGTACTTTTTTGAGGTTGATGAATGAAATACTGAAATATTTCATTGGCAAGTTTGTGGTTGTATATTTGGATGATATATTGATCTTTAGCAAGACTAAAGAGGAGAATTTGAGGCACCTAACATTAGTGATGAGGAGACTACAACATGAGAAGAAGTTGATAAATCTGAAGAAGTCCTCTTTTATGAAGACATAACTCATTTACTTGGGTTTTGTGATCTCTTCAAATGAACTGAAGATGGATCCAGAGAAGGTGAAAGAAATCAAAGAATGGTCGTCACCAAGGAGCATGTTTGAAGTAAGGAGCTTTCATGGATTGACAAGTTTCTATAGTAAGTTCATCAAATACTTCAGTGGGATATGTGCACCATTGATGGATACAGTGAAGAAGAAGCATAAGTCTTTTAAATGGACAAAGGAGGCCAAAAGGAGCTTCAATATACTGAAGGAGAAAATCACAGAACGACCAATTCTAGTCTTACCGAAATTTGAAAAGACATTTCAGGTGAGGTGTGGTGCAAGTGGATTTGCAATTGGAGCAGTCTTGAGCCAGGACAATAGACCTGTTGCGTATTTCAGTGATAAGTTGAATGAGACGAAGAGAAAATACTTCACGTATGATAAGGAGTTTTATGCCATAATTCAAGCCTTGAATAAGTGGAGGCATTATCTTGTCCCACATGAATTTGTCTTGTATAGCGATAATCAAGATTTACAATTCATAACCAGGCAGGAAAAATTGAATCAGAGGCATGCAAAATGGGTTGAGTTTATGCAAAATTTTGCTTTTGTCATAAAACATATTGTTGGGAATGCTAACAAAGTTGTTGATGCATTGAGCAGGAGATGTTTGATTCTGCACGAATTTCAGGTGAACACCTTGGGGTTTGAACACCTTAGGGGCATGTATTGTGATGATACAGATTTCAAGGAAGCATAAGAAGCATGTGCGAACCCTGTGTTGAGAGACAGAAGCCAGTGGACATAGTACATGGTTCAAGAGGGATTGTTGTTCAAGGGAAATCAATTGTGCATACCAAATGCTCAATGAGGGATAACCTTTTGAAGGAAAAGCATAGTGGAGGATTGGATGGACATTTCGGCCATGATAAAACGTTTGCAGATTTGAGCAGTTCATACTATTGGCCAGGTATGAGAACATAAGTGATAAAGTTTGTGAAGAGGTGTATAATCTGCCAACATGCAAAAGGGAAAAGACAGAACACTGGATTGTTTCAACCATTTTCAATACCATAGAGCCTGTGGGATGCAATAAGCATGGATTTTGTATTTGGACTGCCAATAATGCAAAGAGGATTTGATTCCATATTTGTGGTGGTAGATAGATTTTCAAAGATGACACATTTTATCCCATGCCAGAAGACCAGTGACGCAACGCATGTTGCAAATCTGTTTTTCAAGGAAGTTGTGAGGCTTCACGGCCTACCCAGAAGCATTGTCTCGGATAGAGACACAAAATTTGTTGGTCACTTTTGGAGAACACTATGGAAGAAGTTGGGGACAGATTTGTCCTTCATCTCATCTTATCATCCGCAAACAGATGGGCAAACTGAGGTGGTAAACAGAAGTTTGGGAAACTTATTGAGTCTAGTCACTGAACACCATAATCAGTGGGATTGGATTCTGTCGCAAGAAGAATTTGCATACAATGACTCACCCAACAGGAGCACTGGAAAAATCCCATTCCAAATATTGTATGGAATGAAACCCATGGGAGTATCTGAGTTTAGAGACTTGGAATAGAGTGAGATCATGAGCGTTGGAGCATAAGATTTTTCTATAGACATGCATAATCTCCATAGCGAGATCAGAGAATAGTTGTAGAGTTATAACCAGGAGTATAAATGCAGATCTAATCAACATCGCAGAGAACTTCAATTTGAAGTAGGTGATCAGGTTCTGGCACATCTCAGAAATGAGAGGTTCCCTAGGGGAACATATAATAAGTTAAATATGAAAAAGATAGGACCATGTAAGATCTTGAGGAAGTTTGATGCAAACGCCTACGAGATTGAGCTTCCAGATGGTGTGGGAATATTTCCCATATCCAATGTTTCATACATGTATCCTTACAGGAAAGATGACACAGAGGGCTCAAAATATCAAGAGAAGATCTAGTGGGAGAAACAAATGCCTATAGTAGAGAAGCCACAAGTGGAGAAGATCGTGGATCAGAGGATCGGTAAAAAGACCAGGAGGAAAATCTATTTTGAATATCTGGTCAAGTGGAAGGGATGCCCAATAGAAGATGTCAGTTGGGAAAATGAAGCCACTATACAGAAGCATGGAAGGTCAGTGCAGGAGCTCATGGATAGGAGTCCATGAATTTTTGTCAAGGGGAGTATGATGCAGGATCATCATTGGCAATTGCGTGGAGAAAGACTTATCAACGTCAAAGAATATGTATGGGAGCTCAACGCTGGAAGTCACAACAAATATTTTGAATACTACCTTAACTCAGCGCCGAAATTAATCTTTGGGACACGCTTGAAATTAGGCTGGGAAAATTTGGAGGTAGGCTTGGACGATTACAAGGGAAATGGGAGACTCCACTATGGCTCTGGAATGCTACTGGTCTAGATAGTCATTAGGTTAAGTTATAGAGTAGACAAGTAGCCAGGAAAAACCCTAAGAGCCCTATGTGATAAATAGAGATTTTGTAAGCCCAAATGGGGCTAGCTAGTAGTTGGATGGAATAGAAGTTAGAAGAAGATTTCAGTAGTTTTGTTGTTCAGTTTACAGTTGTAACCATTTTCACTTTTGAATATAACAGAGGAAAATTGATCCAATGCATGGTGTATGAACATTGTTTGCAATTCTCTGATTATTGTGTTTTCATGAGTGGATGAGTGAATTTCGTTATGACTGAATGGAACTATGAATGTTAGGATATGTTTCAATTGTATCTCTTCTGTTGAAGTAGTGCAAGTGTGCACACAGAACACAAGGAGTGCGTTAACAGTATCTGTTTCGATTCCGAAGCTCATAAGAGATAGTATGAAATTTTCTCTTTGTAAGGAGGGAAAAGAGACTGGTGCAAGGCGTGCACAGTCATCCACAAGAACCCTAACCTTGCATGAATATCTGGTGGAAGGAGTGCACAAATTCGAGATTCGACTAAGTGTTGAAGAGTCGGGAAAAGAGAATGCCAGGAAGCAAGGAGGAATTTATCTTCGAGAAATCCTTTAGAATCTGAGTTATTGAATCCCTAAAATGAAAGTGTGCACGGGAAGTCGAAGTATTCAGAAGACCAAGCTCAGGAGAAATTAAACTTTGCATAAGTGCTAAAGGATCCAAGAATCGGACTCGCCGAAGGAGAAAAGGTTCAGAACCTTTGAACACCCAGAAGATCTTCTAACTCTAAAGATAGCGTAAGCGCAAGGGGGGGAAGACTTCAGTCATTTGATCCGAACACTAGAGAATCAAAACCGTCCATCGGGAGGGACGTGGGGCGAACGACCAACGTTTCGCTGACTCACGCTTTAGAGGAGTCAAAGGGAAGAATGCTAAGAATTCATGAAGCCCGAATCCACAACTTTATCTGAGTCATTGGATCCAGGAGAGATATGGACCGTTGATTGTCTTGGGTGAAATATCGACATTTCGGGGGTTGGAAGATCGGAGGTGAAAAGTATTTTGACTTTGTGAAATGCAAAGTCTCGAAGTCATCACAACCATCGGATCGAGGGAGATACCTGGACCATCGATCCAGTGCCATCGCGATTTCAGCTATCAGGAGAACGGAGGCAAGGAGACTCCAAAGTCGCAAAGTGCGAAATGCTGATTTGATCGCAGTCGTTGACCAAGGGAATATATGAACCGTAGATCTCGGGTCATCATGATTTTGGCTATCAGGAGAACAAAGGTAAGGATACGCCAAAGACACGAAACGTGAAATGTCAATTTGATCACAGTCGTCGATTAAGGAAAGATCTGGACCATAGATCAAGGGTCATCGTGTTTTCGACTCTCAGGGTCGCGACACGCCTTTCACTCAAGTGCATGGTCACCGCCATTAGTCACAAGGGAGAAAGGGCTTAGCAGAGAGGAGCTAACACATGTTTGGCGTTGAGGTTCGAACAACGCTTGGGAGAGAAGCCACGAGTCTCAGATGACTTGTGCATTTGGAGAAAGGACCTGAGTAAGTGGGTTTGGGGTCTAGCAGAGACTCGGAGAGTCAACCAGACTCAGTATCTCGATCGATCCTGGACCAGGAGGTCGCGCAACCCTTAGGAGAGAAGGGGGATCTGCACCACCATGCTTAAGAGCTAATTCTTTTCTTACTCTTTACTTCCATCCTCTACAATTTGTAATATCAGTGGCAAGGATAAATGAATGGAGCCTTGGCACATGTGTGTAATTTTTTGTTGGATAATACCCTATTCTTCAACAACATTGTATACAACCTGCAAGTGAACCAACAAAACTTTCATCAAAACTTTCATGCATCAGGAAGACAAAATTTGACAGCCATGCCTTTGGTAATACTCTTCAGTAAATTCCAAGTATAGTTGTTTTATTTGTTTTTGTGTATGGGTGCATTATGATTTGTTTTTCAAGCTCCAATTTACAAGAAAATAAAAAATTAATACGTTACAAACAAAACTATTATTCCATTGCTAAGAACTTGTGTGTAGTCTTCTTAAAGCACAAATTTGTGTGTAGTCTTTTAAAAGTACGAAGATATTGAATATTGTAAATCATAGATTACCTCTAGTAGAAACTCTAGTTCTTGAGAATGGAATACTCCTCTTTCAGTTCTTGCAGACAATGCAAGCACTTGTGATGAAAAATGGAAATCAAGAAGCACCTCTACTTAATTGTGAAGGTGTTACAAGGGTATAAAACTTTAACAAATTACTATAAAATGGCTCACACTCTGCTATCTTCGTATTGGCATAATGTCAGTGAATGCGGATTGATTACAAAATTTTAATTTATTTTATTTAGGGGAAAACAAATAATTAGGTCTCAACATTAAAGTGGTTTTTCAATTTTTATTTTTAACTCTCCACAAGACTAAATTTGATAATATAAAGTAAATTCTAAGGTTTTCAGTTCTTTCTTTGAAACTGCAAAAAGCATAATAGGGAGATTCTCATGAACTTGTTCATATTTAAATTCCAACCCATGAATGTGAAGATTCAAAACTTAATCTAGGGCGAGGGAAAATTTGAACCAATTATTTGAAAATATTTAACCTTAAACCAAGAAGAAAAGGAGAAGGAATTCAAAGACAAATCTTCACGCCAATTTTCTGTCATGATTTCAATATTACATAGCCTTAAATTAGAAAATACAAGAAAATAAATTCCAAACCGAATCTCATGCGAATTTGTAAGAATAATTTAAAAAACTTAGCTTTGCTAAAAAAACACGGGAAAAGGAATTCCAAACTAAATCTCGGCATGAATTTGCGGTAATAATCTTGAACTTACAATATTATACCAAGAAAAAAAAATAGGAAGTTGAATTCCAATGCGAATTTACCATAGTAATCCCAAAATTGTAGCCTTGAACCCGAAAGGAGGAAAAAAAAGGGAAAATACATTCCAAGATAAATCTCCCCATGAATTTGACATAAACATTTCCGAAATTTTAACTAAGAATAAACAAGAAAATGAATTACGAGCTAAAGCTCCTTGTTAATTTATCATATTTATTTTTTCAAAATTTAGCCTCAAACTAGAAAAAACACGGAAATAAATTCCAAACTAAATATCTACGTGAATTCGCCATAATAATATGAAGATTATAACTTTAAACCATAAGAAAATAGGAAAAACCATAAGAAAATAGGGAAAAAGAATCCAAATTAGGCTTATGCCAAGAACAAGCAACCAAATACACACCGGTGTGCTTGCGGTCCTACGTTGTTCCAGATTTGGACAAAACCAAGAGTCTAGATGAGCATCATGTCTGCGAAAAGAACTAGCAAAAAAATTACGGATATAAATCTAGAGCTTTGCATTGCAGCAAGCTTTCTCTGTGGCGGTTTTCCTGAACCCTAGGTTTATAAGAAGTTAAAAAATAATAATATTTCTCTTCAAATAAAGCACAACAATTGTCAAAGAACCATGCTGTGTTGCAATTCCTCCCGCCCGATTCCTGAGCCTTCACGCATAGTATGTAGAGATTTTTGTAAAGATCAATTGATCAAGGAGGATCAGGAATGCTCACAGAGGTCTAGGGGGATTTAGAACACTCACAGGGATCCAAAAAGGGTTAGAAAAGCTCAAAATTTGACCATCCCTAAAGTTCCATAAAATTACATCATTGTGAAGAGCGCGTCGCCATCTTTCCAATGGTGAAAACAGTGAGTCAAACGAAGTTCGTATGCAAAAGTTATGGCTAGTCAAATTTCAAGCCAACTACAACAAAAGTCAACCCTGAAGAGACACGTGGAAGACTCATCGAGAGACACGTGGCACGATCACATGTTTACAAGTGGCAGCTCTAGGGGGACATGACATGACAATTGGTAGGTTGAGTTGGCAAGTACCTCCAAGAATCCAAGTGGTCCAATTATCTAATGACACGTGGCATAGGAGGGCCAATGAGAGGCTTCCATGTGGCGAATTTGTGGGTTGGGGCTCAACAAGAAAGCTCCTGGTGAGAGTTACTCCATAAGAGATTTATATTTATGGTAATTGTTACCCTGATAGGATAGACAACTCTTTACTCCCCGACCAATCCAATTTAGTAGAATTAGGTACCTACACGTGGAAGGCTCATAGAGAGACATGTGGCAAGATCACATGTTGACAAGTTGCAGTGCTAGGGTGACGTGGCACATGTAGGGTGATGTGGCATGACAGTTGGTAGCTTGAGTTGGAAAGTACCTACAGGCATCCAAGTAGTCCAATGATGCAATTACACGTGACATAGGAGGGTCAATAAGAGGCCACAACATGGCGACCTCCCATTGGCCAATAATGGTTATGTTGTGTAAAATTTGTGGAGCCCCGCAGAATTGCCCCATGACCTCCATATCCACCAATGCCTTAACAAAGCTCCCACAACCATCGCACTACACATGGTCACTTAAATATATGGTGGGATATATTATATTTAACATCATACAATATTTCATGTGGGGGAAGAAAGGGGCCAAGGGCTAAGTCCC
>WSFP011533540.1:0-11934 GCA_009831015.1 Picea engelmannii
TCAAAAATCAATGAAGGTTTACTTGATACTTGGTGAATTGAAAAGTGACTTATCAGAGGAAAGATAGAAAGCACTCCTTTAGGACAATTAGATATCATTGTAGATCGAATATTACAGAGAAAGAAAACAACCCCTTAGGGCATCTATCAAGGATGAATCCCAAGGTTATTATAACAAAAAGAAAATTGAAAATACATGCAACAGAGCATCATATACAGATGAATTCTTATACATATATTTCACATTAACATAAAGAAGAAGATATATCACATAGATGCATTTAAACTAGAAGAATAAAAATATATAATCACATGCATAAACAACACAATCACATGTATCTCTGGAGTCAAATTTTAGGGACTTATGATCTAGCAAATTTCATTAATATCAGAGAAAATTACAAAATGTATTCAATAGTCTTTTCCTTACACACTTTCCAAACTTAAGCTCACATAGCTTCATAAAACATATACAAAAATGTCTTCCTATCATTCCAAAATTCAAATTCAACTACCATCCTATGATAATGCTACAATTACAATATATTTGGCTACAAAATATGAACAAACTGCTAAGAAGGAGTCAAACTTGACTCATTAATTTCACATAACAACCTGATAAAAAATAAATCCTTGAATCCCTAATATGATGCTCTTGACCCTTGCATTCTATGTGGACAAGTTGGAACACCTTGTTAACTCATTCAAATTGATTTGGAGTCGTTCTAGAAACTATGTCATAGTTGTGCAACATGCTTGTTGTGCAACAACAACCTACATAAAAAACACATCAACGTTGCGCAGTAACTACTCTTTCTACACTTTGCTTGTTTTTTCTGACCTGGTATGATTGATGATGATGGTTTTTGGTAATAATAACTTCATAATCATGGTAGGGTTCCCTAGAACCCCTTCCCTCCAAAAAACTCATTTGCCTCTCAAACCTTAAAACCTTGATATATGTAAAACTACCATGAATGAGCTCACTTTACCTTCTAAATGATAAACTCCTTATGTTAATGCATTCACAATGTCTATCTCATAATCACTCTGATATTCCCACTCAAAACTTGACAAGGAACCTCATTATGTTGCTTGAAATTGGATTGTTACAGTTGCGTAGTGTGCCTGTTGTGCAACTGTAAATTTTGTATTTAAAAATCAAAACGAAGACTCCAATGCAGGGTAGGGAATAAAAATGATCATGTATAATGATCCATCAAAAAATCATTGTGCACAAGAATGACATTTTCAAATATTTAGGGCATTTTGATAATTAGGGTTAGGCTTTTTTTTTGTTGCTCATTGACAAAAAAGGAAAAATTGACGAATCAAGATCCAAGGACTTGAATTCTCGTTGCTTCAATAAGAAAATCAAGATTTCCCTTCCCCCTCTTGTTTGTATCCAATTGTTTCAAGTTTTGTTTGAGTGTTTTGTTCTCTTTCCTCAAAGTCATATTTTGTTGATATATGGTCTTCAACTGTTTATGTAGAGGCATGTTTCTTTTCACCATGAATATAGAGTTGTCTATTGCAATCTCACAATCATCTAGGAGTTCTATACATTTCATCTTGGATATTATATTCTCCTCCCTTTGTTGGGTTATCATATCTTGTGCTTCTCTCAGTTGTTTTCTTAATCTTTTGAAAGTATGTTGACCCTAATCACAAGTAGTGCTCTTCTTTTCTGTTTCTGTTGGTTGGATCTTTGTTGGATATTCTTCCCAAGATTTCAACTTTATGGCTAAGGATCTGGTCAACAGAACACTAGGCTTAGGCATGTATTTCACCTCTAGAATTTTCTCCATTGCCTTCCCTTTACCCTTTGTTTTGGATCTTGTTGGAGTTACATGCACTGATGTTTCACCTATCACTAAGATATCCTTCTTGGAGGCCTGCTCCAAGTCTTTTTTCTTCATATCCCTATTTTCATGATGCAATTGTGCTATGACAAAATGGGCTTTATTTAACTGTTCTTTCAACTCAATGATAAGGTTGTATTTTTCATTAGGGAAGTATGTTTCTGTGAAGGCCTTTAGATATTCATCGAGTGCTTGTGATGTGTGCATGGCAAGCATCGTTTTATCTACTGACCTAGTAACTGGTTTGCTAGGAGTTGTGACCTCTTCTGGGGAAAATTGGAGCTTTTTTCTCTTCTTTTTAGCTTGTTGACTTACTGTTGGTTCCTCAGTTTCATTTTCCCTCTTTTTGACAAAAATATCAAGGACAGATGTGGTGGTCTTTGCTATAGATTAAGGTGTATCTCTCATGCTCTGAGGGTTGAGAAAATAATCAATTGCTATCTATAATGATGATACAAAATCTTCCCAATCATGATTCCTCTTTCTAAGCTCTTCTAACACCAACAACTTTATCAATGAAAAATGGAAGAGGCTAGGTTCTCCTTGATCTTTCCTTACTTGTACTATGTCTCCCTAGGATTTTGAAGAGGTAATATGGTATATTCAAGGGTTTCCTACCATTGAAGTGAATTACGATACTAATATGATATTGGTAAACCCTAGTGAATCTCTCTTCACATGTAAAAAACATTTGAATTACCCTCAACAAAATACTATGATTCTCTAGTAGAAGTTCTCTGGGTATGGTGGCTCCAAAATCAATGTTTTTAAATTCAGGCTTCAAAAATTCATGATAGCAAGCTAGATCCAATTCCATACCTTTGAGCCATTGTTCTCTACGAGCAGGGATCTTTGTTGTAGCAGTGATGGTATCTTCAAAAACCTAAAACTGCATGTTTCCCACCTTATCCCCAGTGCCATTAAAACGCAATGCAAACTCCTTTTCCACATGCATGTTCTACCCTTGAATATTTTCACAAAACCTGATGCAACCCACTTTTTCAAAAGAAACCTTGATTGTTGGATATGCATTCACTAGCCTTAGACCCTGAGGCTCAAATATGACAATATCACCACCTTTTGTGTTCCTCCTCCTACCTTATGAATTTTCCATGATGTTGGTATGTATCAATTTCCCTGTGGAAATGAAAAAAAAATATTGTGTGCAAGGTAAAACACAACGCTTGTAGATGCACAATGAATGAGAAAAATTAGGTTTGATGTAGCAAGGGATATGTGTTTTAAGGTGAAGCTTGAGTTTTTTGGTTCATAAGAAAGGTTTTCCTTTCAAACATCAACCAGGAGCCCGAAACAACAGTTGGAGGTTGCAAAAGTAAGGTAGGTGATTATGTGTAGTGTTGTGAGCAGCGTCCCTTGTAGCCCAAGCATAGAAAGGTTGGATGGGAGATTTTTATATTGGCAGAGAAGAGGAGAGGTATCCGAGAAGTTTCTTTGCATGGAAGATGAAAGATTTGAATGAAAAAACCAAATTAAGTCTCCACTCATACCTATAATATCATGTTGTACTTCAAAACCCAATTGCACAACAACTTTTGCATCGCTTTAATTTGCTTAATGATGCCACGTGCCTCCAATAGATTTGACTCATGAGATTCTCTAAACCATGACAAGACTAACTCTAACTGATTTGGATTGAGCTCATGATATTTCATTATGACCCTTTGATGACATCACAACCCATATCTTTTGACATCAAAACCACATGATTCATGACTCAACTTTATTATATGACCTTATCTAAACAAATGCATTAATCACAAACCCATTGACTAATGACCTAAGAGAAAAATGCCATGGTATTTATAGACCAAGGCATGACTTTACCCTATCATAAATTTTAACTTAAACTCTAACAACCTATTTATAGGACACTAAAAAATTGGACGACCATGAAGGATGAATAATGGTAGGTTCTTGACAGAAAGGTACTAGGAATGATACGACTAAGCCTGGAAGCGTTAGTGGCTTTCAATATTTCAAAAGAAAATACAACAAAGGAGATGATGGACACATTGGCTAAGCTGTATGAAAAACCCTCGACGTCCAATAAGGTATTTCTAATGAAGTGATTATTTAATATGAAGATGTCAGAAGGTGGGTCTGTTGCAGATCATATAAATGAATTTAATACAGTTACTAATCAGCTAAGTTTTGTAAAAATGGGCTTTGATGATGAGGTCAAAGCTCTTCTAATATTGTGTTCATTGCCATAAAAAGTTGGACTGGTTTGGTCATGGTTGTAAGTTACTTTCTCTATGGTTCAAACACTCTAAAATTTGATGATGTTGTTGGTGTTATATTTAGCGAGGAAATGCAACAGAAAAACACAGGTGAGACATCAGGTAATGTGTTGACTGTGGAGAATAGGGGAAGACAAAAGGATAGAGGAAATGGCTCAGGGAACCATGGGAATTATAGGAAGGGAAGAACCAAATCCATACTGGGAAAGATAAAGTGTTGGAATTGTGGGAAGAAAGGACATCTGAAGAGAGACTACAGAGCTCCAAAGAAACAAAGAGATGGACAACACGAGAAAAATCAAGAAGCAAATGTAACAGGTGATGTGTTACAAGATGCTTTGATTCTTTTTGTAGATAATATTTATGAGTCTTGGGTAGTAGATTCAGGGGCTTCATTTCATGCCACACCCCATATGAAACATTTTATAGATTATGTTCAAGATGATTTTGGACATGCTCATTTGGATGATGATGCACCATATAAAATTGTTGGAATGAGTAAGGTACGAATAAAGAAAAAAATGGAAACCAATGGTTATTGAGAGAGGTACAAGACATGTACCAGATCTAAGGAAAAATCTAATTTCAACAGGACAGTTGGAAAGTGAAGGTTCTATATCTATATTTACATATAAGGCATGGAAGGTCACCAAAGTATCATTGGTGATAGCAAAAGGAGATAATGTATGCACATTGTATTTATGCACTGGTGATACTGACTCTTCTATCTCTTTAACTTCTACAAGAGTGGACACAACCCTGTGGAATCATAGGTTTGGACACATGAGTGAGAAGGGGATGCAGATACTTCACAAAATATTTTTTTTGCCAAATCTTAAACAAATTGATTTGAATTTTTGTGAGCATTATGTTTATGGAAAACATAAGAGAGTTAGATTTCTCAGAGTCAGAAAGAAAAGAAGAGTGAAAGGTTAGAGCTTGTGCATACATATGTATGGGGACCATCTTAGGTATCATATCTCTATGGCTCTCGTTATTATGTTACTTTTATTGATGGTGCAACTAGAAAAACTTGGGTTTATTGCATTTGACAAAAATCTGATGTTTTTGATACTTGTAAGAAATGGAAAGCTTTGGCTGAGAATGAGACAAGAAAAAGGTTGAAGTGTCTGAGATCAAACAATGGAGGTGAATATTGCAGCAAGGATTTTGATGATTATTGTTAAAACCATGGGATTCGCAGAGAGAAAACACTTCCAGGAACACCACAAGAAAATGGTGTGTGAGAAAGGATGAACAAGACAATCATGGAGCATGCAAGGATTATGATATTTCATGTTGAGTTTCCCTTACAATTCTAGGAAGATGTTGTAGATATATTTTTTTACTTAATAAGCAAAGGACCTTCAAGCTCTTGGGATGGTGGAATTCCAGAGGAGGAATGGACAGGTAAAAAGGTAAACTAGTCTTTTTTGAATACTTTTGGTTGTGAAGCATTTGTCCATATTGATAAATAAAATAGAACAAAGCTTGAGGCAAAATCCAAGAAGTGTAGCTTTATTGGATACAATGCTAATGATTTTGGTTATCGCTTATGGAATTATGAAAATCACAAAATCATTAGGTGTAAAGATGTCATATTCAATGAGAAGGTCATGTACAAAGATTAGTTGCAGGGAAAGAAAAAAGAAAAAAAAATACATAGTGCTTGATGAGATCACTAAAAAAGAAATTCCAAAGGTACCAGAAAATCAAAATGTACAACAACAAGAGTAGCAGGTACCTCAAACCCCTACAAGTGTTGTTAGAAGATCTACCAGGTTAAGTATACCCCCTAAACGATACTCTCCTTCATTGTATTATTTAATATTGAATTATTCTAGTGAACCAAAATGTTATGAAGAGGCATTGCAGGTAGACACTAAAAATAAGTGGGAGCAAGGCATGAAAGAGGAAATGGATTCCTTGGTAAATAACCTTACTTGGGAGTTGGTTCAGTTTCCTGTAGGAAAAAAAGCATTGCAGAATAAATGGGTTTACAAGTTGAAGGAAGAAGATGGAGGAAAAAAAAAATACAAGGCTAGACTTGTTGTAAAGGGGTTTGCACAAAAGAAAGGTATAGATTTTGATGAAATATTTTCTCATGTTGTTAAGATGAATTCAATTAGGACTATTTTAAGTATTGTGGAAGTAGAATATTTTCATCTTGAACAGTTAGATGTAAAAACATATTTTCTCCATGGGGATTTGGAGGAAGAGATTTATATGTAGCAGCCACACGGGTATGAAATAAAAGGGAAGGAAAATTTGGTATGTAGGTTGAAGAAGATCTTGTATGGCCCAAAGAAATCTCCAATGAAGTGGTATTTGAAGTTTGACAGGTTTATGAAAAAACAAGTTTATAGTAGATGTCATTCTGATCACTATGTTTATTTTAAAAGGATGGAAAATGGAAGCTATATTATCTTGTTATTGTATGTAGATGACATGTTTGTTGCATGGTATAATATGCAGGATATAAATGTGCTCAAGACGAAATTATCTAATTCATTTGCGATGAAGGATTTGGGTGTTGCAAAAAAAAACCTTGCTATGAGAATAACAAGAGACATGAAAAATCATAAATTGACATTGTCTCAGGGTGAGTACATAGAGAAGGTGTTGGAGAGGTTTAGAATGTAGAATGCAAAACCAGTTAGTACACCTTTGGTCAACTATTTCAAATTAACTACAAAAATTTGTCCCAAGACATAGGAGGAGATAAAATACATGTATAGGGTTCCTTAATCATCAATAGTTGACATATTGATGTATGTGATCGTTTTCACAAGATCGGATATTGCACATCATGGATGATTTTAGGGGCTAAATTTCGCTCATGGGCTAATTTTCCATGGTTTTTCCAAAAACGAGATTCGTTGTTTTAAAAATGATTCGTCCAAATTCTATAGGATAAATTTATTTTACCTTAAAAATCGCCAAAATTTTATGAAAACTATATAAAATCCATAGAAATTTGAATATTTATACAAAAATATCGCGAAACATTTATAGTTGGCATATGAAGGATAAGTAAGATTCGCCAAGGTTTCCACATTTTAAATTAAATTTCCATCCTTAAAATCATCCCTGTTGCACATGCAGTGGGAGTTGTGAGTAGGTATATGAAAAATCCAAGTAAAGAAAATTGGGAGGTAGTAAAGTGGATTCTCAAGTATTTGAGACGTACTTATACTCATGCATTATGTTTTAGAGGTCCAGACATTGTTCTATAGGGATATGTTGATTCAGATATGGAAGGTGATAAAGATAGCAAAAGGAGCACCACAAGGTATGCTTTTACTGTAGGTGGAACAACAGTAAGTTGGATTTAAAAACTAAAAGGTTTTGTTGCAATTTCAACAATAGAAGCAGAGTATGTTTCTACTACAGAAGCTAGTAAAGAAATGATTTGGTTACAGTGGTTTATGGAGGAATTGGGAAAGAAGCAGGAGAATAACACTTTGTACTGTGACAATGAGAGTGTCATTCATCTTGCAAAAAACTCATCCTTCCATTCAAATACTAAGCATATACAACTCAAGTACCATTTCATACTATTGGTTGTTTCTCTCTTACTTCTTCTTGGGGTGACCCAGGTTCGAATCTCAACAGTTTTCCAACAAAAATCTAAAAACTATCGGCCCTCCTGGTACACCAAAAGGCAACACTACACACAAAGTGTACAACATAGTCTTGTTGATTAAGGTTGGTTGTCATTGATGTCAACCCTTGAAGAAAGTCCGGTAGAGAATTCCAGTAGCACAAAGGTTTAGGTAATGGACCCAAGGTTCATGTATAATGGTATGAGTTTTAATATATTTTAAGGTAATATTATTCTATATGGATAATACATGTCATGCCATTTCTGGTGGTATGTGGAACGTCACATAACTCCTCACAGTTTGAGAGTTGTGGCCTTACGAAGTTGGAGGACCCTCATATGTTGGCTTGAAACCCCAAAAGGTCAAAGAATTCAAAGAGCTTGCAAAGAAGAAATTATCATTTAAATGATAAAGTAAAGTGAAAAAGTCAATAAGGATTATTTAAATAATAAAGTGAAGTGAAAAAATCAAAGAAGATTATTTAAATGATAAAGTGAGGTGACAAAGTCAAAGAGGGATGTTTAAATGATAAAGTAATGGAGAAATTTATAATTATGGAAAGTCGTTAACCCTAAAACTGAGGAAAATGGGTCAAGTGACCTAGAAATGGGTTAAGTGACCTAGAAGATGCTATTTGGAGAGTATAAATAAGAGGCAAGGCTCTCTCATTTTACATCACACTTGAGCATATTGAATATCTATAGGTGACTAAGGCAACCAAAGGATATCTAAGCTGAATTTCAAAGGGAAGGTGAAGAAACGAAGGTCAGAATTCAAGGGAGGATAAATTCTTTTGATGATGCTTTCTAAGGTATGTTATTTACAGGTCATCTCACCATTTTCGCAATACCTTTTTTTTATAAAATGATTCAGACCATGAAATTGATAGGCCATTGAGGAAACATATCCAAGTATATGTGGTAAAAAATTCATATTGTGGGTCGTTGTATTTTTGGAGTTACACTCCGTGGAAAATAAGGTTTGTGGCTAGTCCTGAAACTAGTCTAAAAAAGGTGTTTCAGGTAAAAACATCATAACTTCTTCATAACAAATACAAATTTAGTAAGACCAAATGTGTTGGTTAAAGTATAGTCTCTAGTATTCTTTGTAACATTTTAATATACATTCAACAAATATTCCGTGCGGGGCACGCTCTACAAGGTCGCTCTCTAGAATAAGCCAGAATTCAGCAAGGTATGCCATTTTTTCTATAACTCATTTTCTAAGAGGCTCCAAGTAGTAACACCTGGAGAAATTGCATAAAACAAACTGAATAAAATTATATACTACTTTCAGATATTTATTCATTACATGTACGTAGTTATTATTATTTCAAGTTAAGGTTGTTGACTAATCCCAAACTAGTCATGTGAGACTAAAGAAAAGTTTGATGAAAATGCTAGTCTCTTGTTGTGAAAGTTAAGGAAGGTTTGCAGGTATGTGATCATATACACTAGTTCTATTACAGAGTTACAAATCATATTTGGATGATGAAATTGATGAGGGCTTTTGGTTAAGGTACATGTTGGGTACAGGGTTGAGACAAGTAGTTGATGAGTTGGCACATACATGAGGTGTATAGTTGATGATGTTGATACATATTGATGAGTCATAGTTGATGAATAGTTGAAAAATGATTGGTACATACTTGGTACATGTTTGGATGCACTTGTTTATGGTACAGGTTGATTACAAGTTGTTTGGTATAGGTTGATGCACTTGTTTATGGTACAGGTTGATTACAGGTTGAGGTACAGGTTGATGCATGGTTGATGCATGGTTTAGGTTTATTGGTACAAGTTTACAATGGTATATATCACAGTGATAGTGTGACAATGGTTCAATCATTCTACTTCTACTTCATGGTGGTTGGACGAGGCAAGGACATGTGGTTGTAGCAACCTTCCGGTTGTAGCGGAAGAACATAGAGGGTTGTAGCCTCCTTCTAGTTGTAGCCAAAGAATAGGGGAGTTGGAGATTCCTCCAAGTTGTAGCCTGAGAAACAAGGGGGTTGAAGCCTCCTTCCAATTGCAGCTGGAAAACAAAGGAAGTTGGTGCTTCCAATGAATGTAATTCTTCAAGACATATAAGAAAAAGAATTTCGTGGTTTTATCTCGCTTTGGGTTTCCATGTAAAACACTGGTCTACTGTGTATGTCTATGACTGTTCATTTGTTCATTTCTTATTTACTCTGCAGTTATTGGATGATAATGCTATATTGATATAACACTTGGATTATATGGTTAAAAAGTATTAAATTGCTCTATTACTGATTCATCCCCCCTCTTAGTAATCCAACAATTGGTATTAGAGCGAGGTTCCTTCAGAAATCAATTTAACCACTGAAAGGTAGATCATGGAGAGAAACAACTTGTATAAAAATGGAATACCACAGTTCAATGGATAGAAGTATGCATTTTGAATCATAAGGATGAAAACATATATACAGGCACAGGGATCTAAAATTTGGCGATCAATTGTAGATGAATACACAACACCAGCAGTTCCGCCAACAAATGACGAAGCAGTGAAACTCGATCAGAATAATTCCAAATCCAAAAATGCACTTCTGAATGGTCTCAGTGAAACGGTATTCACTAAAGTTGCACATTGTAAATCCACTAAAGAGATTTGGGACAAACTTAAAAATATTTATGAAGGAGATTCAAAAGTTAAAGCAACAAAGATTCAAACTTACAGAGGTCAGTTCAAACAACTTAAGATGAAGGAAGATGAGAATATTACAACTTACTTTTTACGATTTGATGAAACAGTAAATGAAATCATAGGATTGGGAGAAGAAATCAAAGAATCTGTAATTGTTCAAAAAGTACTAAGATCTCTTCATGTGATATTTGACCCTAAGATATCAACACTAGAAGAAAGATCAGAACTAAACTCAATAATCATGGACGAATTACATGGAATCTTCACAGCATATGAAATGAAATCTGAACAGGAAAATCCAGATATAAAATAATCATCCAAAAAGTCAAAGAAAAACGGAAGAAAAAAAAAAAGAACATAGTAGCAGCAGTGATGTCTCGAAAGATGATGAAGAAGTAGCCAACTTTGTCAAAATACTGAACAAGGGAACCGATGGTAGGTATAGAGGTAAGCCTCCTTTAATTTGTTTTAATTTTGATTGTATTGGTCATTTTTCTAAAAAATTTCCTTATAAGAAAAAGAGAAATGATGAAGGTTACACAAAAGAAAAACAAACATATAAAGGAAAAAGAACCACAAAGAAAGTTTTCAAGAAAAGCTTATGCACCAAAGAAGACATATGATCATCAGATGAAGATGAAGTCAATGACAGTGAGATAGAAAGAGTTATATTCATGACAGTAGAAGACTCTAATAAAGAAGACTAGGAAGAAGAATATGAAGAAGCCAAAGAAGAATATGAAGAAGTTGAAGAATAAATTGAAGAGGCAGAAGTTGACTACCGAGAGGAATTAATGTGTGACATAGAAGTTATCATAAGAGAAAAGAAGAAAAACAAGAAACTACAAGCAGAACTAGACAAGAAATAAGACACTCAAGAACTAGAACAAATGATCACAAATTTGAAGGTTCAAATAGAATAATATAAAAGAATTGAAGAAGCACTCAAAGAATAGCTAGAAGAAAAATACAATATCATTGGAAAATTGGAAGCAAAGATTGTCACAATAAGAAAGGATCTTCAAAAGAAAAATATGTAGAACAACTCAAAAGTTTTGGATGACATTATCAGTAGTAAAAAATCTCATCATGACAAGTCTGGACTTGGATACAATCAGACAGAAAAAGGATCAAGCTCCAAAACAACAGAGAAAGAAACATATCCAGAAAGCTATGCAGAAACAATCAAGGGAGATAGGAAGATCTACAAGGAAGATTACAGGGACACTCCTCCACCGAGAAGATTCAGATTTCAGAATCAACAACCGACAGATAGGCCTCAGGAAGAAAAAGAATTTATAAGAGTGCCTCATTTCATAAGATCTTCAACTCCCAGGTATCAAGCTATATTTTTTGGTTTATGTTATGCATTTAATAATTTTGGACATAAAGTTGTGAATTGCAGATCTAACAACATGAACAAAAACAACTTTGAAATTCATACACAAAGGGGTTATCCAAGAAGGCCTAGTGAAACACAGAGAAGAAGTTACAACATGTTTGAATCTTTGAGCACTGAAGTGGAATGTTACAAATGTAA
>WSFP011533541.1:0-11934 GCA_009831015.1 Picea engelmannii
TCATATTAGTCATTAGGTTTAAACAATAGATAAACATAAAAACCCAAAATTGACATAGTAAAAAGTAATTTAAATGAGTAAATAACCAATTTTACCATATCATTTCACATTTTCACCATTGAATTCCAAAAACCCTCATTTTATCCTCTGAATTCGACGTTGATTTTCGAGAGCTACGAGTGATCATTTGACGAGCCGTCAGTAGAATTTTGGTAAGTTATTCATTCTTGATCTTTCCATGGTTTAAAATTTTGATTCCATTGGTTAAAACTGCTATTTTAAGTGATTTTTTGAACCATATATGCGTGGAGGCATTCTCGCAGGTGGCCCATACGGGACCTGCGAGAATGACTCGTTCTCGCAGGTGGGCTTTGAGCCACCTGCGAGGTGTTCTCACTGTGCATAATAAGGCACTTGCGAGTAGCGCAAAACTCAATTTTTTTTTTAAATTTTAGCCAATGAAAAAGATTTATTTCATGAATAAGATCATTAATCTTCTTTGTATGTTTCTTATGCAGGAAAATAGCCACAAACATGGTGCTTGAGTTGCGAGAACGAGAACATGAGGAAGATAATGCAAATGCCGAGAATCATCCTACCACCATAGCTTCATTGAGAGATTGTGGTCTCTTAAAATACTTCCGTATCCTGGGCATGAGAGCCCAAGTCCGATTACTGGAGTATCTAGTCCGTATGTGGGATCCAGACCAGCAAGTTTTCAATGTGGGAGCTCACACATTAGCCATTGACATTGAGGAAATATACTTCTTGACTGGATTATCCAGGCGTGGGTCTTATGTCAGTCTGACCGACAACAGAGCTAGCGGGTTAAAAATGAGTGAATATTGCAATCAATACTGTGTACCCGAGGCCGAAAGAAAGAAAGGGAAAGTGGCGATCTGGGGAGTAACAAACCTGACTCTCCGCACTATACTCTTCACGATTTCTTGGATGTCTGGAAGTGCCACTCACCATATGGCATTACAGAGCTATTTCCAGTACGCCATCGAGTGTACTGAGCCCCGAGTATTTAACTGGGCTGATGCAGTGCTGCGCAGTATCAAAAGACAACTGACTAAGTGCAGGCGGGGAGAACTGAAACAATTTGGATATGGATCTTTACTAGTGTCCTTATTCCTTGAGAGGGTCCCTGTATTTAGACTACAGGTTGAGTGGGACTTTCCAGGTCCTAGGGATTCGAGGATGTTGCGATGGTGTCGGCTTATGGCCTGGCACGTGGCAGGACCAATCGTCAAATATGACGATATTTTCTTTGACTGGTTGCAAAACCAGATGCTGATGGTCGATGACTATGCATATGTCGGGTTGGATTTCCGAGGAGATATGGATCTAGCATTTCCTGAGGACGCTCAGTGGGGAGACCTCGGTAAGAAGTACACAAATTTTCTCTTTTTAAATGTTTTTGAATTTTTATCATATTTAAATGTTTTTGTTTTATATATTTATCCGAAGACTAACACCAAATGTTTATTGATAACACAGATGTTGGACCGTATAGACCTTCTGGCACCTCTCCTATTCAACGAGGAGGAGAAGCAGCAACAATATTACCACAGTATGCCAAAGATTACCAGGTGGTGGAACAGAACTTAGAAGGCCTGACAACAGATATTCCAGATATGACTCTGGAAGAGGTTCCACGACGTGATCAACGTCATATTGTAGGGGTATTAGAAGCTATGGGTCGACTGCTCCACAGTGTAGCTAGGGAAGTAGTGTGTTACCGTGAACGTCATCCGTGACGTCAATTTTGTAGAAGCTATAAGCTTCAATTTTTGATATTTTGGTCTTCAGACAAACTTTTTGTAAAAACAACAAACTCTTTTGATTGTTATATACAGATGGCTTCTACCGGCTTACTTTATATTGTGTAAATTTAAATGTGTTTGATTTATAAATGGTTCAAATGTCTGTCCAATACATAATTAGCCAATGCATCTGTTAATGTATTAAGACATCTAGGAATATGCTGATATTCAATGTGATCAAAATATCGTTCCAAGAGGCGAATTCGCAAATACACTCGTAATAAAGTAGGACTTCGAATAGAATAGACATTACTTAGCTGTAGTACCACAAGCTGCGAGTCGAGTCGCACAACCAAATGACGGATTCCAAGTGAGATAGCATCAACCAATAATTCAATAATGGCACTATACTCAACAATGTTGTTGGTTGCACGACCAAGACATACACCTCGTAAAGATATAAATTCATTGGTTGGGGCATAGATTTCCCATGCAGCTGAAGCTAAGTTTTGAGTACTATGGTTAGCACCATCAACGAAGCCAATATAAGGTAGCGAAGACTCCGACATCTGGCAATCAAACACAACGTCACGTAAGGGCAGAGACCAGATAACGTCAAAAGCAAACTAAAGTAACACACGCAAAGTATGATACATAAAATACAAGTACTTGTGCACAAATAACTTATGCATAGTACTTCTTCAAGTACAACCCATTCCTGGGTTCACTCAAAGGTATACCATCATAATCAACCAGCTCATACGCTCCTTTTTCCAACACTCTGCGGACAATGTAAGGACCACACCACATTGGTTCGAATTTCCCATCTTCTAAGACATCTTTATCCTGTTCATACAGAAGAACAAGATCACCTTCAAAGAAAACGTGAGGCTTGACATGCTTGTCATACTGTGCCTTGACGCGTTTCTTCTGGGCTTCTATTACTAGAGTAGCGTCATGCCGAGTTTCGTCTAATCGCATCAAATACAATAGACGTCTTCTTCAACAGAGGTATTGGGTAAGAGTTCGACAGCTAGCTTCAGAGAATGTATATCACATTCTATCAGAAGAATGGATTTCACGCCATAGACTAATCGAAAGGGCGTAAACCCCATAGCGGATTTAACAGATGTCCGATATGTCCACAATGCTGAAAACAACATCGTGTGCCAACTGGTTTTATGAATGCCTATCATCCGTCGAAGCATAGTTATAAGAACTTTGTTGATTGCTTCGACCTGGCCATTAGCTTGCGGATAATAGGGTGTTGAGTTATCATGAGGAAGACCCAACTTTTCCGTAAGTTCAGACATCATAAAATTCCTAAAATGACTACCATGATCAATAACGATAGCTTGAGGAACACCAAAATGAGCTATGACATGGTTAAAAAGAAACAACACTGTAGTCTTTCCAGTATTATCGAATATTGGCATCGCCTCGGCCCATTTTGTAAAGTAATCAATAGCTACAATGATGTAACCATGCCCCCCGGCCGAGTGAGGGTGACATGTCATGAAATCAATGCCCCATTTTTCAAAAGGACCAACTGAGACCAGAGGATGAAGGGGAGAAGGATGCGACCAAATTTTTTGATTATAGGTCTGGCAGGCATGGCACTTCTGAACAACAGTAATGCAGTCATTGAACAAGGAAGGCCAAAAATATCCTACGCGTAATATTTTCTGGGCAGTAGCATACCCAGACATATGACCACCACATGCTCCGGAATGGCAGTCATTCAAAGCTTTCTCGACTTCGTCAAAATTCAAACAACGTCGAAAAACAGAGTCAATTCCTCGATGGTAAAGAGTATCTCCAAGGATAATATATTGACGCGCTTGATAACGGATACGACGTCGTTCAGTGCTAGACAAAGCAGGCCGAAAAGTTTGGGTTTGGAGATATATAATGATATCTCCATACCAAATATCATCTGTGATTATAAGAAAAAGAGATTCATTAGGCAATGAATCTACTACTACATTTTCCGTGGCTGAGTGAGGAAAATCACATATCAATTCAGCGAAAACTAAGGATTTCTTAGACGTGGCGCGATCGAACTCCAAGTCAAACTCCTGGAGTATGACAATCCACTTGGAGTACTTTCCCCCTAGCAATTGACGAGTCAAAATGTGTTGCATAGGGTTGCAATGCGAAATCATTGTAGTTTTCCTTGAAAGGATATAATGCCGAAAGCGTTGAACAGCTTGAACGGCAGCCAAAGCCAGTTATTCAACATGTTGATACTTGATTTCAGTTGATGTGAGACTTCGACTCAAGTAATAAATAACATATTCATCGTGTGCATCATCCTCTTGAACTAGAACCATGCCAATGTTATACTCTGAGGCAGCAAGATAAAGAAAGTAATCACGACTATAATCAGGAGGGAAGAGAAGTGGAGCTTTCGTGAGGGACAACTTCAAAGCCTCAAAATCATTATTGGGAATAGTATCCCAGACAAACTCTGAACCTTTATTTAGTAGACGTGTAAAACCACGAGTAATCTCGACATAATTAGGGATGAAACAATGAAGAAAGTTTTCTTTCCCCTACAAACTTTGCAACTGGTGCAGTGAAGAAGGAGGAGGAAGATTAAGAATCGCCTCGACCTTAATAGGATCTACCCAGATCCCTTGACGTGAAACAATGAAACCTAGAAGACGACCAGATTCTACGCAAAAAACACATTTATGAGGATTTAAGCGAATGCGATAGAACCGACAACGAACGAAAATTGCTCGGAGATGAGTGGGGTGATCGACTCGACGTAAAGAATGAGCTGGTAAATCGTCCAAATAAGGTTGGACGATATGATTTATATCGTGAAACGCATAAGACATAGCACGTTGAAACGTTGCACCTGCGTTCTTAAGACCGAAGGGAAGTTTCCTATAGGAGAAAGTACCCCAAGGACAAATAAAAGCAGTTTTATGTTGGTCCTCAGGAGCGATGTTAATTTGATTATAGCCGGAGAAACCATCCATAAGAGAAAATATTTCGCTTCCGGCACAATCATCGACAATCTGGTCGACGAAAGGGGTTGGAAATTTGTCCTTTGGACAGGCTTTGTTAATATCCCAATAATCAACACAAACACGTATACTACCACCTTTCTTATCAATCGGTACAGGGTTGGAAACCCATTCTGTCAGAGCCACGGGATAAATAAAACTGGCTTTGAGAAGTTTTTCAACTTCGAGTTTGATAGCTGCTGCTTTACGTGGATGGACTGGACGAAGGCACTGCCAGACTAGTTTATCTCCAGGGTATGTCTTTATATCATGCACAACACTAGCAGGGTCGATACTGGCATCTCTTCATAGCTCCAGGCGAAGATGTCACAAAATTCTTTGAAAAGAGCAGTATAGGTGACAATTTCATCCGGAGAACACGAAGCTCCAATGTGAACATTTTCAACTATCACAGGTTTAACTGATATATCAATGGGAATCATGGGAGAAATATTACTGAGGTTCCCTTCCACAAACACATCATGTGTAGATCCGGGAATGATCAATATGACAACAACGGTCGATGGAGTCGAAATCCATTGGTAATTCTCGAGAGTGTGTTGTTCCAGAAACAATATAGAACGATGATGCCCATCATCCCAAGGGGTGTCCTCCATGAGTGACATGATCATCTCGTCAGTGGGAAATATGACATGGAAAGGATCGGGAGACAACACATCAAGAGAGGATGAAGAAAGGGTTGCCGATTGAATAGCTTGATAAGCAGACTCAACCGGACTTAACGACATGACGTCGCCGAAATGAGTATGATCTCCTGGATCAGGGACTATCCAAGGGTCAGAAGACACAGGAAGCTCATGAGGTACAACAGAGATCATATTAATAGAAGAAACTGCGGGCATGGAATATCGGGTGGTGGTGGTATGGGAAACGTGCCCATTAACGAAGAGTCTTTTAAAAGACCGACACCGACATTCTCGTAACCCGGAGGAGTTTTAGCTATAAACGACACATTGCCAGTACGATTATCAGAATTAAAGAAGGCAAGTTGATCAACCATAACAACTTTTCCTTGATGAGGAAATCGAACCACACGGAAAAGTGTTGACACAACAACGCGCATAGAATCTATCCAGCTACGACCAAGTAGAAGATTATAGTCTAGGGGAGCATCGAAAAATTCCACTTCAACTTGGACTGTCTTACCTTCTAGAGCAACATGCAACGATGGAAGAACACCGTAAGGATTAAAACCAAAGCCATTGAAGGCTTTCAAAGTATTTTGTGATTCATTTAAAGGAGGAGAGCCGATGGCTTTCCAACAAGCGAAAGACATTACACACGTAGAGGCACCCTCATCGATAACAGTTCGAAAAATATTCTTGTCGGCGACAACAACTTGTATCTGAAACGCAAGCTGAGGGGGCAACCTTGGAATATGATCTTCCAAGTCAAAGACTATTAAATTCGAATCTGTAGGATCAATTCCACCTATATCTTTCAACAGAGCCCTTCGTTGTGCAGGACAAGACTGAAGGACTTAAAGGGCAGACATCACTGAAGGTGCTTGGGCCAGATCTTCGACAATGCTATAGTTCTGGGCCACACGAGAATGAGGATTGAAGGTCAATTTCTTAACGACACCTTTCGGGGGTGGTTGCAGAACTGTATCAAGGCTCGGTCGTTCGAGATGAAGAGGACCGTTCGTAGGCGGAGTCGATGGAGAGGGCTGAACCAGAGTAGGAGGTAAATCGTCAACCTTCTCCTTAGATGGAGTATAGTCTTTGGCTCTAGTCGTGAGTGCAACATTATTTTTCGTAGAATCACCGGTACACATCAAAACATATGATGTCGTAGAAGTAGACGGTTGGTCATGGATGACCAACTGGGCCTGTTGTTGAGACGGGAAGGGTTGGGACAAGACTGCTGGCGTAGAGGGTTTCGGTGTGCCTTGAAGGAACTTAGTAACCTCAGCACATCGAGGAAAATCCTTCGTGTAGTGATCGTCACCACAGATAAGGCAAGGATATCGTGGCTTGCGCTTATCCCGATCTTCAACAGGAGGGGTTTTAGTTTGCTCAGTTTGATTATTATTTTTACTCTCCTTATTCTTACCTCTTTCTTTCTTTGATTTATTTTTACCAGTCGGGGTAGATTGAACAACGTTTACCTCAGAAGTTTTACCGATGGAAGTGGCAGGAGACAGAGCATTTTGAACATTAGAATATGTAGACTTAGGGGTTGTAGTTGAAACCGAGTGTGAGTGGACATGAGCAGTACCAATCACACCATCAGCTGCATGCGAGGCAGCTGGAGCAGTTGAAGTGCTGGAAGTACCAGGACGAGGTAATTCAGGTAGAAAATCATAAAGTGTTCCCGTTTGCGAAAAAACGAGATCAAGATATTGAGCACGACTGATAGCCTGCTCCTCCGTAACAACACCACCCATGGCAATGTCTTTACCAATTTCGTTCACGAAGGATTTCGTAAACCATTCTGCCAATAACTGATCTGAGAGTTCAAGTTTAATAAGATGTCTTCTCCTCCGCCACTCATGGATATGATCCGATATATGAGTGCCTTTGGTTTGTTTAAAGGAATTTAATATCTCAGTCCCAGTATCGTAACGGATCGGTAACTGGTAATGTGTAAGAAAAGCCATAGCTAGGGTGTTGAAATCAGAAAAGAAACCTCGTGGCAATTCAATATACCACTTCGCAGCAGAACCAGTAAGGGTTCTTTGAAAAAGACGTAGATGAATGGAGTCATCCATCAACGAGTTGGATGAACACCATAAATGAAAAGTCATAACATGATTATTTGGGTCCTCTCCCGCCTTTCCATCGAATTTCGGAATATCTGATGGAAGCTTAGCAGGAATAGCAGGCCATTGGGGAGAGTGACGAATAGGATCATTTAGAATCCTAGACAAATCTGGCAAATCCAAGGTAGCAAGAAAAGGTAACTGTCGGTTTACTTGTGGGTATTGATGGCTTTGAGGTGGAAGCCCTATCGGCAAACCAGTAGGGCCATAAGCAGTCTGTCCATAGAGGGAAGACCCAGGCTGATTCGGTGGTGGATGGATAGGATAGTAGCCCCAAGGATTGTGACCTTGTGTTTGAGTAGGGATATGAGGTTGAGTAGTGTGACCCTTACCCCAAATAGGATTAGTAGACCTGGATAAGGTTGGCCGATAGTAGGGGCGGGTTGTTGCCCCCCAGCATTTTGAGGAAAGTTTTGTAGAAGCTGATTCCAATACTGGGCCAATTCAGGAGGTATATTTTGTCCAAAAGGTGAGGTGGGTCCCCCTACCATAGGTATAGTTCCAGATGGAAGTTGTGTGCCAACTGTAGGTTGTGTAGTAACTGTGTGGTGCCCAGAAAAAGGAAAAGGAACCGTACCACCCTGTCCACCAACAGGAATCTACGGGTTTGGTGCAACAGTCGGGATAGTGCCACTAGGATTAGGATTGCTAGAAGGAAACAGAGGGAGTGTCGGGATAAAACCGGGAATAAGATGCCCAGGAAAAGGAGGACCACCTGGAGAACTGGCTGGGGTTTGCGGAGGTGTTGGATGGGAAACATTCAACAAAGCATTCAACGCATGGTAACTGGGTGGTAATGTCGGGATGACATCAGGTGTTCGTTGGGTATTGATAGGAGCCATATTAGCTGTAGTAATTTTGGTTTGGACACTCGTAGTATTCGTGAGGTGGGCCATCTCGGGAGGAAGAACAAAGTGATAAGTGGTAGTCTTTGGTGTATTTTCTGTCTCAGAAGACACTGGAGGGTTGATTTCGTAGGCAGTGGGTGACTCAGTACCGAAAAAGACTCGTCGGAAATCACCTGACCAAAAAGGATCTTGGCCTACTACATCGGGAGAAGGCCCAACAGTTGATTCAGAAGATGTAACAACAGCTTCATCAGAAGAATTTGATCACACAAAAGGTCGTTCACCATGGCGAAAGCGATATTCCTCTCTAGTATTGGTGATTCGAAAATATTCTAGAGAGTCAATTCGGTCTACCTGTGGAGGTGGTGTAGTGACAACTGGAACGTCACTTGTTTCCCCGTGTGGTGGAGTAACCACCTGGACTTCAATCTGACGGGGAGAGCCCTCAGGTGTACAGGTAGGCGAGGGTTGAGTATCGTCCAGATGTTCTGGAGATAAACCTTGCATTCTACATGAACGCCATGGGGGTGCAATTGTAAACGAATGACAAGCTCCACAAATAAATTCCTATGGTCAACTTCGAGAAACAAATAGCACACGCTAGTAAACAAAATCTAGGAAGCAATCACCAAGCAAACAATACCTTCTAATTTTGAGGCCACTAGTTGGTGATGAAATCCAACGTTGCAACAACGAGACGAGAAGGGGCGGGGCTAGGGTGGAAAAGTTACGTTGACGACCTGCTTAACGGACTTACACCCTGGTGCAAGCTCCCACACATAATCATGGGTATACCCTCCAAGGAGCCTGAGTGAGTTTGGCCAACGTCAATTCCAGGTACCATGAAGACTTTCCCCTCCACAGTCACCTTGGGTAAGAACCTAGAGAGATAGGCCACTAAGGTCACCACAAACAACAGTAATTCCTGGGGGAACAGTCGTCAGTCTGATCCACACGCAAGGGCAGGGTATCTAGCCCGAAATCAACTCAAAAGGATTCCACTCATCATTGTGGGTATACCTCCGAGTGATCCCCGTAATACGTGCAATCTCTACACCGATGTCAACAAAGCAGGGTGAGTAACTCTACCAACACCAATGCGACCTAGTGCTTGACCCTTGTGTTAGAAGGGTTTCCCAGGACAATATGTTGCAAATCGAATTTAACACTCCCTAACTCAAGATGCTATTGTATGTTTTGAGATTTTGGAGAGTGTATCTCTCTTCCTACTCCAAAGCACTAGCCTAGCTAAATGTTGGTGTAAAGAGCCCTAGAAAAGAGTTACTAGATAAATTTTAAGATTACACAATGTTTTTAAAAGCTGTTGTTTACTCAAAGGTAACGGAAGTGAAATTCGTGTTGTATGAATCTGACCCAAATAATGCAAGGATGATAATGAAATAAATTTTTTTTCATTCCATGAATCCTATTTATGGGAGAGAGAGAAAACTTTCCACATCAACCCTGTACTACAATGTAATGCACCATTTCCTTTCAAATGTCAATTCAAACAATCATTCATAAAAGGACTATTGTCTATGTGTCTTTTTCAAATACTTCAACAAACTCTAAAGTTTGATTTTTCAATGTTTTCTAAAAGACAAAAAACAATGTTTTTGAAAGAAAAGATTATTGTTCACTTTCCAAAAAGAATTCTCACTATATCAAATGAGAAAGCATAAAAATCAAATCATAAATAATCAAGCAATAACAACCCAATTAACTCTTTCAATGAAAGAAAAAATAAAGAGCAAACCAATTAGTTTTCTCAATGCAAACGAAAATGTTCTTTCAAACCACCAAGCAAATGAGAAAAACCAAGCACTTAACTCTCAACCAATCACTGGTTCTCAACCAATCAGACACACTCATCTCTTGAAGTCAGAGAGAATGAAATTGCCAATAAGAGTCAAGAAGCGAAAGCCAAGCTACAAAGGACAAGAAAAACCTTGAAACCCTAAAATCGTTCAAGCATGCAAACTAAAGAAAAATCTATATCAATCAATGGTCCAGTAAGCTCATAAGAGGTAAATCAACTGATCCGAGCAGTTGGAAAAACCAAAAGTCAATTTCAAAATTTTGAAAATTCTTGCTTGCAGGCAAGCAATTTGACACAGTGCGAGAATCTATGATTCTCGCAGGCAACCTTTTAGCAAGGTGCGAGGTACTCGCACTGAACCCTATGTGCAGAGTGCGAACCTGACTGATTCTCACAGGCTGTAGTTAAACACAGTGTGAGAACTCCTGAAGATGACAAAAAATTTGAAAATGAAATCAAAATTGACAAAGGCTTCTGGACCTAGAAGGTCTATCAGGGTATCCTGAAGACCCAGAGACTGACAAGACAAGAGACAAATGAAACTAGAGCAAATGGCCACAGAAAAATACAAAAATCCACCAAAAAATGGGATTGTCCCCAGTGGAGTCGCCAATTTTGTTTTAGGATTAATCCGTGAGTGCAGACACAAACTGATCTCCCTAGATCCACCTGGATCTAGAACAAAACAGGACAGAATAATACTCTTTCCCTAGATTTAGACTATTGAATGAACTAGGAGGCAAGAATCATGAACATACCTTATGATCTCTTCCTTGGGTCTCTGTTGTTCCAAGCTTCGCTCCAATGCTCTTGTGCTGTCAAGACCAGGACAACTCAAACCAATTGAAGTGAAAACAACTTAATATATTCAACAGCTAATCTATGCATATGATCAAGGAGTTATGCAATAAAGTGACATTAGCTTTATGGGAAAGGGGCATATTACTGTATTAAATTGATAGAAAGCAAGAATTACAACCTGAGCCTTGATGTTGCAAACCTCCTTTCGATGGCTCCTAGCTCTGACACACACACTTGCTCATGCATGAAGAAGATCAACCACTTTTGATAACCTTGCTGGTGTCTCTAGCTGCTGTATCATCAGTCCTTCATACAATCTTCCACTAATTCTCCAATAAATCTCTTGCTAGTTTGCTTCTAACCTTTTCCATGAGAATCCAATCAATTTATAAGAGAGAATGGATTAGTTACTTGGATAGGAATGATCCCAAGATATCAGGAAAGCTAGTACTTAGATAACCATTCGAATGCCATCTCATCCTTCTAGAAGATTCCCTTCTAGAAGGTTCGAGAATCTATCTTTTTCCCTTCTTTAGAAGATGTTCGCACCCTAGAAGTTAGGTACAGTGCGAACCTCTCGCACCCTGTCTTAATGCAGCCTACGAGAATCATACATTCTCGCAGGCAAACGTATTGGCAGCCTGCGAACCTCCCTTAAAAATGTGATTTCTGGAAAGAGACAAAGGTAACTTTTCTCAGGAAAGAGTTCTAATGAAGAGCCTGAGTTCATCATAATCATTACATCATCATGGCGACCAAATTTATGGATAACAAAAGGGTAAACAAAAGGCCACAACCATAGTTTGTGATCTTGGATCAAATTCTAAAGTTATAACTATGGGTGTTAAAGGGAAATATTTTGTTTGCAAGTTTCAATTCACATACTTTTTCTTCA
>WSFP011533561.1:0-11934 GCA_009831015.1 Picea engelmannii
TGATGAGTTGGCGCACATACATGAGGTGTATAGTTGATGATGTTGGTACATATTGATGAGTCATAGTTGATGAGTAGTTGACACATGATTGGTACATACTTGGTACATGGTTGGATGCACTTGTTTATGGCACAGGTTGATTATAGGTTGGTGCATGGTTGATGCACTTGCTTATGGTATAGGTTGATTACAGGTTGAGGTACAGGTTGATGCATGGTTGATGCATGGTTCAGATTTATTGGTACAGGTTTACAGTGGTATATCTCACAGTGATAGTGTGACAGTGGTTCCATCATTCTACTTCTACTTCAAGGTGGAAGGACGAGGAAAGGACAGGTGGTTGTAGCCACCTTCCGGTTGTAGCCGGAGAACATTGGGGGTTGTAGCCTCCTTCTGGTTGTAGCCCAAGAATTGGGGAGTTGGAGCTTCCCTCATGTTGTAGCCTGAGAAACTAAGGGGTTGGAGCCTCCTTCCAGTTATGGCTAGAAAACAAAGGAAGTTGGTGCCTCCAATGAATGTAATTCTTCAAGACATATAAGAAAAAGAATTCTATGTTTTTCTCCCGATTTGGGTTTCCATGTAAAACACCGGTGTACTATGTATGTGTGTGATTGTTTATTTCTTACTACTCATTATTGGATAATAATTCTACATTGATATAACATTTGAAGAAAAAGGATTATAATTATGCTATTACTGATTCACCCCCCCTCTCAGTAATCCAACACACATCTCTACCCTGAAAAAAAAAAAAATAGCCCACACTTTATACTAAGGAAAGTGCTATAATGCCACTTGTAATATATTAGATATAAAAAGTATGCAGAACAGAAATAAAATGCTAGAAATAGTAGAATAACAACTATATAACCAAAACAATCACCACAATAGCATTGAAATGATATAAGAATAACAACAAAAATAGCACTTTGATTCTTAAAGCAATGTTCACGGTGTTAGTACCAATTCTCGCAAAGTCATGAGCGTCGAGCACGACACACAGAAGAAATCTATTTTGGGCCTAAAATCAAGCGAATGGGCTTTCATTTTTAGCAGCAAGGATCCACAAATGAAGCAGATCAATGGTCATCGGGTAGGCTTGAATCATGGAATTGCACGAGGTATAGTGCATGGGCTCATTTCTTATCACCAAAGTCGCAAAATGATTAGCCATTTCACATTTTTGGCTACCGAGATGCCAAGAGACAAAGGGGTTCTTTATTCCACTGCATTTCGAAACCCTGAAACCCAAAGTGCGAAATGTAAAATCACCCAAAATCCATTTTGGCATTCCATCTACCTGGAGTTCAAGAGACAAGGGAGCCACTCTTCCACTGCATCGAGAATCTCCAAAACCTGAAATGAGAAAGGTAAAAGCCACCCAGGAGCCATTCTGGCTACTGAGAGTTCAAGAGACAAGAGGTGATTTCTTCCACTGCATTTCGAAACCTCGAAAACTGAAGTGCGAAATGTAAAATCACCCAAAAGACATTTCGACATTCAGACTACTGGGAGTTCAAGAGATAAGGGAGTCACTCTTCCACTGCATTGGGAATCTCTGAAACCTGAAATGCGAAAGGTAAAATCCGCCCAGGAGACATTTCGACATTCTGGCTATTGGGAGTTCAAGAGACAAGGGAGCCTCTCTTCCACTGCATTGGGAATCCCTGAAACCCAAAACGTGAAATGAAGAAGCGCTCGGAAGACATTTCGGCATTTCGACTACCGAGACTTCAAAGGACAAAGGGGTCACTCCTTTATGTTTCAGTCTTGGCTACCCTCCATGGAGAAGGTAGTTAATGAATATTGAGCAGGTGATTGAGACCTTAGCTCAAGCCATGGATGCAGGGCATGGAGGTGTTGGCAGGCAGTCTGCCCAAGATCGTCCTGTGTGCAGGTTTTCTCAAAAGAGCCATACCGATATGATGTCCTCGATTGATCAGAAGAACCTGCACATGCTAAGTTAGACTTTAATGTCTCACCTACCCTCTTGCTGCCAAGAGAGCGAATTTCTCTGAGTATATATACTGAGTTTTTGTATTTTTGTAAGGATCAATAGTAGAGCTAAGATCCCGATTGTAAAGATTTAATAAAGCCCCTGGTTCTTTGGTTATAAAAATGATATTTTGAGATTTCTTGTTTAATGGTGGCCAACCTCATCCTTTCCTTGTTCCTCTGAATCTGAAGGCCTGGGTATGGATGATCCAGTTGGGTGTTGTTGTAACTATATAATGCATGTTTGATTGTATTAGTTTTGCAACGTTTGAGGTTTACTTTGAAGTTTCTTTGGTCTGAGAGGATCTCATATTTGAGACTTTTCCCCTTTACTTTCTTTCACTTACTCACCACTATTCAAATTTACTGGCCTAAGTTAAATCAAGACCTTGCATGTCCTTATTGTTCCAACCCAGTTTTCTGAGTGAGCGATATTGTTCTAAGTTTACTTCCATTCGATCACCCCCTTTTAAACAAATCGTGACATAAACTGATGGGCCTCAGGCTTACTCCTGCTGCAATCCAGGAGTGACTTCTAACGCCAACATTTCTGGCACCATTGCCGAGGACGAAGTTGAAAATTTTCCCTGGGATTGAACAACATTGAGCCTCTAATTCTGAAGGTGCATCAAGCATCATAGCCTTACGATATTTCTATTGTGCACCTGGTGACTCCATAGTGACAAATCCACTGTGGTGAACCTGTTGTTTTAGTTGTGGCTTCCAAAGGTAGACACACGTGGTCCCATCCACAGTTGCCTCTAGCTACACCTGAAGCTGATCTGGAGGTGATTTTCAAAAAAGGAAAGGCCTCTGAAGGAGAAACTTTCACCGCCAAACCAGGTAATATACCATATCCTTCTGTAGGAGATCCATTTTCTTATTCTCAATTTCCTAGCACACCTTTTTCTAAAGTTTCCAATTTCCAGAATTTCGAGAGTGTTCCTGCTGAGTTTTCCCCTCCTGGTCTGGGATTGGAGGGAGAAATCCTTGTCACTCCCCTCTCCCCTGAAGCTGTACCTTGGCGTAGACCCAAGACCACAGAAGATTTCCCCACTCCTATCTTTACCACTCCTCCTCTTGTTATTGTTGTTTCTATTGCACAGAGAGAAGAATCTGCTAACTCAAGCCCTTTATCCTTCTCTCTTAATCCCCCATTATTTCCCCTTCCACCTAGAAGCTCATTTCCAATATCCTTTATTCGAGCTCCTTTTCCTCTAAGATCTCCTCCACCTAATATTCCTATGGCAAGAGAAAATCCCCCCATGGCTAGAATGGAGGCTATAATAGCTGCTAGGTATGCTCCCCTTGTGTTACCTCAACCTCTCAATTCCCTTCCAGCAGATGGCTACCTTAAGAAGCTGCCCAAGTTTACAGGAGAAGGGGACATAGCAGCAGATGAACACCTTGAAGCCTTTTACATTTTTACAGATGATCATGTTATCATGCATGCAGATGTATGGATGAGAATTTTCATCCATAGCCTTGAAGGAGAGGATAGGAAGTGGTTTAGGGCCCTGCCTCCTGGATCTATTGATGGGATTGAGGCTTTGGATAATGCTTTTTTTAGACAGTGGGGAGACAAAAAAGACTACATGTATTACATGACAGAGTTTGTGTCTTTGAAGAGAAAGGAAGGAGAGTTTGTCTCTGACTTCTCTAAGGGATGAAATAAATCCCTCAGAAGCCTCTATTAAGATCACTTATGCTAGCGCTTTTGATCCCGATTTCTGCCTTCTATTGAGGGAAAGGAGAGAAACTACACTGGCTCACATGCAGGATGCAGTCGTGGAAGTAGAATCTAACATATTGGTTGTTGATTGACTAAGGAATAAGGCGAAGATACCTGAAGCCTCCCCATATAATTCCTCTCCCCTTCCCCTTCAGACGGACAAGGTAACTAAAGTGATAAATTCTCTTTCAACTAGAATGGAAAGGTGGGAGTTAGAAGGGAAGACCATGCACAAAAATCCCCAAAATAATGATAATCGAGGCTTCAGGAGGCCCTACAATAATGTTCCATAGGATTTTCCAAGGGAACAAAGGAGCAAAGATATATATGAGCAGAGGATCCAAACCCCTCTCCAAAATAACCTAGATGCTCATGAGGAAGGATAGGAAATAGATGAGCTCGATCTCGAAATTCACGGTATTGAGGACACCTTCCCTTTTCCCCATTTGACTCAATCTATGTATGAAGAATCCCTTATGAACAATCAAGTCAATGAGTTGGGAAAATGGAAAAAGGCCAACAACACTCCTAACAGATATCATCACAGGTCAAAGAAGAAAGAAGGGAATTTTGATAGCCATGATCAGCCCCTCATAGCGGAAAAGCCTGCTAAACCTACTACAATCACTACTAAAGAAAAGAAAACTCAGAACACTTCACCAATAGCCAAAGAACCTGTTTCTGAGGTAAGGGAAGATCCTAAGCCTTTTCCCTCCTTTAGTTTTGAGCATGAAATTCAAAAGATTAGAATTCTCGTACACCTCTCAGAGCTAGTTAAAAATAAATATTTCAAAAGGTCCCTCTCCAAGATGCTACAATCTGAGACCCCCCAGCCTTCTATAGACTTAGTAAATCTTCAATATAAAAGGCCAGCAGTCGTCCTAGGTCCCATGGTAGAAGCCAGAGATGATTCATCCCCTCCCTTCTACACATACTTGAACATACATGATAAGGTGTTGCATAATTTCCTCATGGATTTAGGAGCTTCCCACAACCTTATGCCCAAAATAGTCATGGAAGAATTGGGACTGGAAGTGACAAAAGCTTATCACAATTTGTACTCTTTTGATTCAAGGAGGGTGCAGCTCCTTGGAGTCATCAAAGAATTGGTGGTCTCTTTATTTTAGCTGCCAATGAAGAGTGTGGTCATGGACATTGTAGTAGCTAATGTTCCCCCCAAGTTCGGCATGTTGTTGTCAAGATCTTGGATTAGAAAACTAGGAGGAACATTACATATGGATCTCACATATGCCACCATTCCAGTCTTTAGAGGGGAACACAGGAGGTTATACAGAGAAGCTCAATTGGCCTACATTGTTAGTGATGAAGTAGACCCCACTAATCACCCCATCTTTGCACTTGACACTGATTTGGGGTGTAGTTTATTGCAAATCACTGAGATCCCTGAAGCCCCTTTTCAAATTAGAAAGAAACCCATATCTAATCACGAGATACCTCCTCCAACCACCTTTGTTTGGAAACTGTTCTTCGATGGAGCTTCTTCTAGCGAAGGCGCTGGTGCTGGAGTGGTTCTTGTGTCCCCTTGGCAGGAAACCATATCCCTATCATACAAGCTAGAATTTGAAGCTACCAATAATGTGGCAGAATATGAAGCTCTTGTTCTGGGTATGAGGGCTGCAAAGGAAAGGGGAATTGAGGAGGTAGAAGTGTTCAGAGATGATAAGTTGATAATCCAGCAAGTCAGGAATGCTTATCAGGATAAGAATCCTTGACTCAAGGGTTATAGAAATGAGGTATGGGACCTGATTGATAATTTCTTCTCATCTTTCAACATTTCTTTTATTCCAAGAGAGGAAAATACTTTGGTCGATTCCTTAGCTGTCTCGGCTAGTCTATTGAAGATCCCTCTGCTACCTAAGATCAAATATGAGGTCAATATAAGATATAGGCCATCCATCCTGGACAATATCAATCATTGGAAGGTATTCAAAGATGATCTTGAAATCAAAAAATTTCTTCAGTCCGTCGACGAATTTTCTGCATTGCACATTGATCAAGAGCCTGATCTTGAAAGTCACCCTCACCCTGAAGTATTTTTAAATAAAATTGTTAATCACCATATTATTCACCTTCCTAGAAATCACAATCTGAATGGACTGGTCCCTTTAGAAAGACTGTTCGATGGGAATGATGTGACAGTAAAGGGCAGGGTTTCAAATGGAGATAATGATACAACAGAGTGCAATATTAACACACAGGAGGAGCCTAAGTTTGTCAAGTTGTCAAGAAGTTTGACCAAAGAACAGAGGGTCAAGTATACTAAGTTATTAAAAGAATTTGCTGATGTGTTTGCATGGACCTATGAAGACCTCAAGACATATGACACATCTGTCATTGAACACAAGATCCCACTGAAGGAAGAGGCTAAGTCATTCAGGTAGAAGCTAAGACAGATAAATCCCATGTTGTTTCCTATCATGGAGAGAGAAGTGAAGAAGTTGTTAGATGCCCAAATCATTGTTCCCTTGAGATATTCTGAGTGGGTGGCCAATTTGGTTCCTGTGAGGAAGAAAAGTGGAGAAATCAGGCTTTGTGTCGATTTCAGGAACCTGAATAGGTGCTCAAATAAAGACAACTATCCTTTGCTCCACATGGAACAAATATTCCAGAGGGTAACTAGTGCATCTAGGATATCCATGATTGATGGTTTTTCTGGCTATAATCAGATATTAGTCATGCTTGAGGACAGAGAAAAGACATCCTTCACCACTCCTTGGGGGACATTCATTTATGCCAAAATGCCTTTTGGACTAATGAATGTAGGAGCAACATTTCAATGAGCCATGGACATAGCCTTCATCGGGGAGAAAGATCAATTTGTGGTGATCTATCTGGATGAAATTACAGTCTTCTCCAGTTCTGATAAAGAGAACTGTTGTCACTTGAGTAAAGTTTTCTTGAAGTGTCAGAGGTTTGGCCTTTCCTTAAATCCCAAGAAATCTTTGTTTGCTATGAAGGAGGGGAAACTGTTAGGCCATATAGTATCAACAAAGGGAGTGAGAATTGATCCTAGCAGGGTAGAGGCAATTCAGACCCTATCACTTCCCAGGTCTAAAAAGGAAGTTCAGGCTTTCTTAGGGAAGACTAACTTTATGAGGAGGTTCATCTCAAATTTTGTTGAGTTGGTGAAACACATCACATCCATGCTCAGAAAGGGAAACAAAGCAAAATGGACTGTTGAACCCAGGGAATCTTTTATCCAAATAAAAAGGGCATTGACTGAGGCACCTGTGTTGATCAATCCTGATTATTCTAAGGATTTCCTATTTTTTTCTTTTGCTTCTTTTGATACAGTAGCATCGGTCTTATTGCAGAAAAATAGGGAAGGGTGAGAGAAACCCATTTCCTTCTTTAGTAAGGCATTAAGAGATGCATAAATTAGGTATGAGATTATGGAGAAGTAGGCCTATGCCTTGGTGAAAGCTCTCAAAGCTTTTAAAGTCTATGTCTTGCATTCAAGAGTGACTTCATATGTTCCTTCAACCTCCATGAAAGACATCCTTATACAGCCTGACATAGATGGGAGGAGAGGTAAATGGATTGCCAAGATCCTTGAGTTTGACCTGGAGATAAAGCCCACCAAGATGGTTAAAGGGCAAGTTTTAGCCAAGCTGTTGGTCGAATCCAATTACAAGGCTTTGGGGGTTAGCTTCATCAATTCTTGCTCAAGAAATCAGCAAGCCGAGTCGTCCATCAAAAGCACTTAGGGTGGCTTATCACTAGCAAAATGCACCTGGTAAAGAGACATTTTGTACTTTCTAAAAGAATTAAAGCCTCCTGATGGGATGGGAAAAAGCAAGGCAAGAGATTTAAATCTCAAAGCGGTCAGATATTTCCTTATTGACCAAGCCTTGTACTGGAGAGATCCTCTAAGGGTGTTTCTGAGGTGTCTAAACCCACAGGGAACCCAGAAAGTTATGTTTGATTTCCATAGTGGCCTTTGTGGAGGTCATCATTTCTAGAAGACCACAACTCATAAAATCCTCAAGGCCGAGTACTAATGGCCCACCTTATTCATTGATGTTTGCAGAGAATTCAAATCTTGCATCAAATGCCAAAGGTTCTCAAGAAAGAAGTAACTCAAATCTCTACCACTAAAGCCTATACTAGCTTCAGCACCCTTTCAACAGTGGGGGTTGGAATTCATTGGGGAAATTCGTCCTCCTTCTAGTGGCCATTATAGATGGATCCTAACTGCAACAAACTATTTCACCAAGTGGATAGAAGTTGCCCCCACCAGGAGTGCTTCGTACAAGGTAATTATCAGCTTCTTGGAGGATATCATAGCCAGATTTGGTTATCCCAGCAGAATTGTCACTGATAATGCTACTTCTTTCAAGTCTGAGTCTCTAGTTAAGTTTTGTGAGAAGTTCGAGATTTCACTAATTCACTCCACTCCCTATTATCCTCAAGGAAATGGACTGGCAGAATCTTCCAATAAAAGCCTAATCAAGCTCATTAAAAGATTATTGAAAGACAATAAGAGGGCCTGGGATTCAAATATCAAATTCTCTCTATGGGCCGATTGAGTGACAACAAAGAAATCCCTGGGCACCTCACCTTTTCAACTTGTTTATGGGACAGAGGTTGTTTTTCCCACTCAACTCGCTTTACCTGTAGAAAAAATCTTTCAGGATCATGAAGGAGGGCCAGACCATATGGTCAGAAGAATTCATCAAGTGGTGGAACTGCAACAGATCAGGGAGCATGTAATGGACTTAGCTCACGGTCGTCAGCAGAAGATCAAGCAGGCTTTTGACAGGAAGGTCAGGAAGGAGGAATTCAAGCTGGGAGATTTGGTGCTTAAGTGGGATGCACCCAGGCAGGATAGGGGAAAACACAACAAGTTTGATTCCCTTTGGATCGGGCCTTTTAAAATCTCTGAAGTATTCTTGAATAACACGTACAGGTTGCGGGATTTGGAGGGTGAAGAAGGTTTTGGCAGCCTAGTCAACAAGCATTTCTTGAAGAAATGTTTTGTTTGAGCCTTAGACGGCTCCTTTGTTTTGTAAATATTGTCTATTGTTTTTCTATTTATTTTTGTCTTAATAAATGACTCCATAACCCAATAGAAGGCAACTGAAACTGCAGAAGAAGTTCTTAGAGCATTGCAGGGACAACTCTATCCCCCATGGAGCCTAATGTTAGTGCCAATTCTTGCAAAGTCATGAGCATCGATCGCAACACATAGAAGAAATCCATTTCGGGCCTAAAATCAAGCGAGAGGGATTTTGTTTTTAGTAGCAAGGATCCACAGATGGAGCAGATAGACGGTCATCGGGTAGGCTTGAATCATGGAATTGCACGAGGTATAGCTCATGGGCTCATTTCTTATCACCAAAGTCATGAAATAATTATCCCTTTCATGTTTTCGGCTACTAGGATGCCAAGAGAAAAAGGGGTGCTTTCTTCCACTACAATTCGAAACCCTGAAACCCAAAGCGTGAAATGTAAAATCTCCCAAAATCCATTTCGGCATTCTGGCTACCAGGAGTTCAAGAGACAAGGGAGCCGCTCTTCCACTGCATTGGGAATCTCCAAAACTCGAAACGTGAAAGGTAAAATCTGCCTAGGAGCCATTTCATCATTTTGGCTACCAGGAGTTCAAGAGACAAGAGGTTTTTTCTTCCATTGCATTTCGAAACCTCGAAACCGAAAGTGCAAAATGTAAAATCACCCAAAAGCCATTTCGGAATTCCGGCTACCAGGAGTTCAAGAGACAATGAAGCCACTCTTCCACTGCATCAGGAATCTCCGAAACCTGAAACGTGAAAGGTAAAAGCCACCCAGAAGCCATTTCGACATTCCGGCTATCGAGAGTTCAAGAGACAAGGGAGTTGCTCTTCCACTGCATCAGGAATCCCCGAAACCTGAAACGCGAAATGAAGAAGCACCCGAAAGCCATTTCGACATTTCGACTACTGGGACTTCAAAGGACAAAGGGGTCACTCCTTTATGTTTTCAGTCTCGACCACCCTCCATGGAAAAGGCAGTTAAAGAATATTGAGTAGGTGGTTGAGACCTCAGCTCAAGCCATGAATGCAGGGCATGGAGATGCTGGCAAGCAGTCTACCCAAGATCATCCTGTGTGCATGTTTTCTCAAAAGAGCCATGCCGATCTGATGTCCTCGACTGATCAGAAGAACCTACACATGCTAAGTTAGACTTTAATGTCTCACCTACCCTCTTGTTGCCAAGAGAACCAATTGCTCTGAGTATATATACTCATTTTTTGTATTTTTGTAAGGATCGATGGTAGAGCTAAGCTCTCGATTGTAAAGCTTTAACAAAGCCTCTGGTTCTTTGGTTATACAAATGATATTTTGAGATTTCTTGTTTAATGGCAGCCAACCTCATCCTTTCCTTGTTCCTCTGAATCTGAAAGCCTTGGTATGGATGATCCAGTCGGGTGTTGTTGTAATTATATAATGCATGTTTGATTGTATTAGTTCTGCAACGTTTGAGGTTTACTTTGAAGTTTCTCTGGTCTAAGAGGATCTCATATCTGAGACTTTTCCCCTTTCTTTTCTTTCACTTACTCACCACTATGCAAATTTGTTGGCCTAAGTTAAATCAGGACCTTGCATGTCCTTGTTGTTCCAACCCAGTTTTTTGAGTGAGCGATATTGTTATGAGTTTACTTCCATTCGATCACCCCCTTTTAAACAAATCGTGACATAAACTGATGGGCCTTAGGCTTACTCCTATTTCAATCTAGGAGTGAATCCTAACACCAACACATGGGCCTCTTCGAGGGGGCAACCTCCAGTTGAGCAGTTCTCTATTACAATAATATCCAAGCTAGGGTTCTCATACCCTTGACTATTATTTATACTAAATATGTCTATCAAAAGAAGCATCTAGAGGAATATCCTTCTAGAAGCAGAAGCTTCTATTAGGTCTTATTACACCCGAATTATTCTATTTTATTGCAAGGCCTTACTAATATTGACCTTTATTACATCTGAATATATTGTTCTACCTATGTGGGGGTTAGGACCCTGACAGTTTTTTTTTTTACCATTGAAATGTTCTTTGTCTGTAGTTCGATAACTATGGTTCTTAGGTAGAAAGTTCCTATACTCATCAAACACTTCCTTTACTAAACTCCTTGAACGATGAGATTTTATCCTTGGACCACAAATTGGGCATGCAAATTTACCCTTTGTTTGAATACCTACACGATATATGAATTAATGTAGTGTCAAATTAGAGTTACAATTTAAAATAATGCATGATTTTTTCAATAAATATATATAATATTAATTCAAAAAATAAAGTAACAATATACCAAAAAAATGTGTTAACCCGGGAGCATCATGAATTGCCCATGACAGTATTCCATGGAATTGAAATCATTTTTGCCCTATTGATCTAGAGATGTCATACATAGTGACGCCAACCCATATCTTCAACAACTCATCGATGAGAGTCTCAATATATACGTTTATATATTTAAACTGGTACCTACCTAATTGGTTCAACATACTTCATGATTAATTATACTTATCTAGATGTCATTATATATAAAAGAAATAATTACCATCCCAAAAACAAAGAAATGAAATATTTTGTCATAATTTAAAGCAAATAAAAGATAATTAAATACCTAGAACAATCATTGCCAACATTGTGTGCTCTCTCTTGATTGACATCCAAGGAGGAAGGTTATTGTTTATAACAAAAACAGGCCACACTGAGTACGTAGAGTGAAGCTCTCCAAATGAATTGACACCATCAGCTACCAACAAAAGTCTAACATTGTGAGGTTCTTCTTTAAAAATTGGCCACTTTTCTTCGATGTAGTTCAATGTAGAACCATATGTAGGCATTAGAAGAACATCACCTTGACTTATGTTCTTTGCATGGAATTCCATAATTGTGCTATACATTGGCACCTGAACAACCACTGGAAACATGGAATTATTAGAATATAATGAAGAACTTTGCAAGGAACCTTCTTTGACACTTTATCAGTTCGATATATACTTATTTGACATTGTGGGCATTCATTTTCTAATGCATATTGTCCATAATATATGATATGATCATTAGGACATGCATCAATAATCTGATAGTCCATTCCAATTTCTTTCATAATCACAGATATTTCTCGATATGTGCGTGGAAAAATATTTGATGTCAGTAATAGAACTTCACCTAACAATCTACAAAATTCTAAACAA
>ML897862.1:0-11421 GCA_009831015.1 Picea engelmannii
TTGTGGAATAATGAGATGAAGGAAAGTGAATTTGTCAGGGAAAATATCTTAGATGGATAGTGCTTGTCATGTCATTTCTGGTGGTATGTGGAACGACACATAATTCCTCATGGTTAGAGAGTTATGGTCATGATAAGTTGGAGACCCCAGGTTTGGGTAATGGACCCAAGTTTGTTTGATGGCTAACGGTATGAGTTATAAAAAAAATTCAGATAATACTATTTTATATGGATAGTACATGTCATTCCATTTTTTGTGGTATGTAGAATGTCACATAACTCCTCACGGTTTGAGCGTTCTGGCCTTACGAAGTTGGAGGACCCTCATATGTCATCTAGAAGCCCCAAAAGGTCAAAGTAGTCAAAGTGGTTTAAGAGATTTTAAAAGGTAAATAATAAAGTGAAGTGATGAGTGTATTATAATTCAAAGTGAATATAAAATAAATTATTTCAATAATAAATTTAATGGAGAAATTAGAAGTGGACCCAACCTTAAAATAAGGAAAATGGGCCAAGTGACCTAGAAGATGTTTTTAAGGAAGCTACTTGGAGAGTATAAATAAGAGGCAAGGCTCTCTCATTTGAATCAAACTTGAGAATATTGAATATCTATAGGTATTTGAGGTAAAAAAATGATATCTAAGCCGAAATTCAGAGGAAAGTGAAGAAAAGAAGGTCGAAATGAAAGGAAGGATAAATTCTTTTGATGGTGCTTTCTAAGGTATGTTATTTACAGGTCATCTCAACATTTTCGCTATAAAGTTTTTTATATAATGATTCAGATCCTGAAATTTCTATGAAAGTGAGAAAACATATCCAAGTATCTGTGGTAACGAATTCATCTTGTGGGTCATTTTATTTTGGGAGTTACACTCCGTGGAAAATAGGGTTTGTGGCCAGTCCTGAAACTAGTCAAAATCAGGTGTTTTGGGTAAAAACGTCATAACTTCTTCATAAAAAATACAAATTTAGTGAGACAAAATGTATTGGTTATGGTACATTCTTTAGTATGTTGTGTAATATTTTTAGATCAATTCATAAAATATTTTTCGCGGGGCACACTCTATAAGGTCGCTCTCTAGAATAAGCCAGAATTCAGCAAGGTATGCCATTTTTGCTATAATTCCTTTTCTAAGAGGTTCCAAGTAGTGACACTTGGAGGAATTTCATAAAGCACAGTGAATATCATTGTTTATCAGTTTCAGATCTTTATACATTACAGGTTCAAAGTTATGATTACTTCAAGTTAGGGTTGTTGACTAATCCAAAACTAGACATGTGAGACTAAGGAAAAGTTTGATGAAAATGATAGTCTCTTGTTTTTAAAGTTAAGGAAGGTTTGCAGGAATGTGATCATATACACCAAGTCTATTACAGAGCTACACATCATATTTGGATGATGAAATTGATGAGGGCTTTTGGTTGTGGTACATGTTGAGTACATGGTTGAGACAAGTAGTTGATGAGTTGGCGCACATACATGAGGTCTATAGTTGATGATGTTGGTACATATTGATGAGTCATATTTGATGTGTAGTTGACACATTATTGGTACATACTTCATACATGGTTGGATGCACTTGTTTATGGTACAGGTTGATTACAGGTTGAGGTACAGGTTGATGCATGGTTCAGATTTATTGGTACAGGTTTACAACGGTATATCTTACAGTGATAGTGTGACAGTGGTTCCATCATTCTACTTCTACTTCAGGGTGGTAGGATGGGGCAAGGACAGGTGGTTGTAGCCACCTTCCGGTTGTAGCTGGAGAACATTGGGGGTTGTAGCCTCCTTCTGGTTGTAGCCAAAGAATTGGGGAGTTGGAGCTTCCCTCAGGTTGTAGTCTGAGAAACTAGGGGGTTGGAGCCTCCTTCCAGTTGTAGCTAGAAAACAAAGGAATTTGGTGCTTCCAATGAATTTAATTCTTCAAGACATATAAGAAAAATCATTACGTGGTTTTCTCCCGATTTTGGTTTCCACGTAAAACACTGGTGTACTGTGTATATGTGTGATTGTTTATTTCTTACTACTCATTATTGGATAATAATTCTACATTGATATAACATTTGAAGAAAAAGGATTATAATTATGCTATTATTGATTCACCCCCCCTCTCAGTAATCCAACAACTTGTACACATTTGTCTACCTCATATGGAATGTTACAAAATGGGCAATAAACCAAACCTTCAATTTTGGCTTCATCTATATCTTCCTGGGCCTGGCGATATTCGATATTCATATCTTTCAATACCATCATTTGGAAGAGCTCTGCTAATATCTGCCAAAGGAATTGACTCCTTGCAACAATCAATAGCCATGCAAAATAGAGAGGCATGTGCTTTGAGACCTCCATAAATAATTTCATCAATCTGCTTCGTTATACATTTAAAACAAAACAGATGCCCATTTGGACACTGTACCATATTTTCAACTGGATATTCCAAATAACAACAACCACATTCGATAGACACTGCCCCTACTCCATCCATTTCAACTGCTTCTGTCTCACTCAGGCTTACCATATGAGAGTTTCCGCTCCTAAATTATTTGGAGTCACAACTTTTCCACCCGTTATTGCTTCTCCACTAATTATCATCTTGCCCTTGTCCTTTTGGGAATTATTAATTTCCAAAAAATTCTACTTCTCTGGTCCTCCTTTTAACTTCTTCTCTCAATACTTCTAAAGGTCCATCATCTAACGAATCCAAAGAAACCACATTTCCATCGTCTGAAGAAGATGAACTTATGACATAGTCTGAAGAAGATGAACTTGCTTTGAATTATTAAGTTGTCCCAAGAAAGATCTTTTAGTTTCTCTGGTCCTCCTTTTAACTCCTACTCTTGTGACTCATGAAACTCCATCGTTTGACGAATCTAAAGAAACCAACTTTTCATCATTAGACTTAGTGGCATAGTCTGAAGAAGATGTTGAACGTGCATCCATATTTCCCAAAGTCGGTAAGGAAGTCTGGTATAAATGGATTGAATTTCCACTTGGCCCCATCAGAGATTATTACAATCAAGAATGCGAGAATAATCCTTGAACACATAGATTCTAGGTTAAGACAAGGTATAAACAAAGATGAAACATAAATAAATACAAGTCGACCGACAACTTTCAAGCTGACAACATTCCTGCGCACAGGTTAAGTGTGGAGATTTTGGACTCTCTAGTGCTTTAAGAAGTCGGTTAGGAAATTTTGTTTTCATATTTTATTCCTGTTAAAGTGTAACCTTTCATTATGAGCATGAGGGGATTTATGAAAATTATTCTGGGGTGGTTCAAACATTTTTATTGGTTACGGGAACAGGCACTACACGAGAGGGTTTATGAAAATTATTTTCGGGGTGGTTCAAACATTTTTATTAATTCCGGTTAAATAATGTGTATCATTAAAAATTGGAGTTTGGTGATTTTTTTTTATCATTTTTACAATCAAAGATGAAAGACGAAAAACAACAAACTATTTTTAAATATTTTCATTATTAGCCCATACACAACAAACTATTTTTAAATATTTTCATTATTAGCCCACACGGGAAGGTAGGAGGGATTATTGTAAACGTATGTGTTTTTCTATTAGTTTTGTACATAAATAAACATGGTTTGCCTATTTGAACTTCAAAGTTACAATTTTTTCATAACATGCCTCTAAAAAGCTTAGCCCAAATTTTAAAGAGTTTTCATAATATGCATCTAAAAAGCTTAGCCTAAATTCTAAAGAGCTTATACTTTGAGGTTTTATTTGACCTCATATTGAAATAGTTTCTTTCTCCTTTTTTTCATGTCAATTGTTTAGCTATGACGTCTCATTATGGCAGTGGGCATGTTGGCCATGTACCATAGTTCTTTATTGGTATGGTGGAATTTGAAACCTAATCTCTACAACCAAAGCATTGACTATTGAAGGGCAGTAGATTTCTTTAAAGGCTCCACCACAGTGGCCCATAGGTGGCCGAGTTGATCTTGTATTGGTTCCTATTGAATATTTTTTGTGTCTCACAAGAAAGCGAGTGGTCAATGGAGATGGAAACCATTTCTATGAGGGCCTTGTGAGGAAGCTTGTAGGCAATGATTATCACTAGAGGGAAAGAAATGAGCCACATAGTAGTATCAAGTCATATCTCTTATCGGATTTCTTCACTGAGAGAAGGTGAGACATTAACTGTTCAAGCCAAGGAAAACAAATTTAGAAATTGAAAGATGATACCATGATGATACCTAGAAATTCACTTTTCCTTGAGTCAATACCAAGGAGATAATGTGTTTGGTTGTTGTTCATCCATTTGAATGGCTTGCAACCTTTTACTCTACTTATGAGTTCCGAGATCATGTAATGTCCCCTTCCAATTGACATAGGATGACTCAATATCATAGACAACTCTCGTAGGCTATAGTCAATTAGAAAAAAGGGAGTCAAGGAGTGTGAGAGACACAAAGATTTCATAATGAACTTATTGAGAAGCCATAATAAGATTTCTATATAATAATAATTGATAATAGATGATGATATTACAAAGATAGGGCCTCCCTATATATATTCCCTTTATGGTTTTATGAAGAGTCATGTCCTTTTATTACATGAATGCTTAATTTTACTTTTATTTATTATTTTAATGTCTTTATATTATATTATTTATTTATTGTGACATTGCCCTTCCCTTAAATTTTTCTTTTTCCTCAAAGCAATGATAAAGAAGGATGTAATTGGAGAAAGTGATCTCACTCCCATGCAACGTATTCTTTCAGTAGATTTTTCCATTTAATCAGATATTCCTTAATTACTTGAGAACACAATATCTTTTCTGATGTGGCGATAATGGCTTCACGATCTAAAATGATTCTTCCTTCCTCATGCAACATAGGAAGTATAGTTTGTGCCTTTTGTTGTTGTCCCAAGACTCTCTTTAGGCATGATACATGAAAGACATTGTGGATACGACTTTTATCTGGTAAATCCAACTGGTAGGCTACGTGACTGATTTTTCTATTTATTTGATATGGTCCATAAAATTTTGGAGCCAATTGATTCTTCCCATGTTCAAGGGATAATTGTTTGTAAGGTTGAAGTCTCACAAATACCCAATCTCCTACTTCGAACTCTCTTTCTTTTTGGTTTTGGTCAGCTTGTTGCTTCATTTGGTTCCTTGCAACTATTAAGTTTTCTTTGAGTAACTGAAGGATTTTCTGATTTTTGTCTAAATGGTCTTTTATTGATGCAATTTTATGTGGTTGGTCAGCAAATCCTTCCATGATGGAGGGTCATAACCATAAAGATATTAGAAAGGTTTCATTTTAGTTGATGTGTGATAAGTGGAATTATATCACCACTCCGCAAGGTGCAACCATTGAAACCACTTAATTTGTTTGTAGGAGATAAAACAACGAATATAGGTTTCTAAACATTTATTGATGACTTATGTTTGACCATCCATTTGAGGGTGGTAAGATGAGCTCATATTGAGAGAGTTTCCAATCCGTTTGCAAAATTCTCTCCAAAAATTCCCTTTAAATTTGGCATCTCTATTGCTGACGATGACCTTAGGGAACCCATGTAGTTTGTAAATATTTTTACAGAATATTTCAGTCGTTTGTTTTGTTGAATCTATTTTCCTTACTCCAATAAAGTGTGAATACTTAGTTAGTTTGTCTACTACTATTAATATTTTATCTTTTCCATCGGATATGGGTAATCCTTCAATGAAATACATTGAAATTTCTTCCCATTTTTTGTTGGAAATGTGTAAGGGGTGGAGTAACCCAGGGTTCGATACATCTTCATTATTATTCCTTTGATAGAGATCACATTCTGCTACATATTTTTGAATATCTACACTCATCCCTTTCCAAAAAAATGATCTTCGTGCATTATAGTATGTTTTGAAAAATCCTACATGACTCGTACCTGGGCAATCATGAGATTCTTGAAGAACCTTGGTTTTAAATCTTGAGTGGGTATTTAAGTATATTCTCCCTTTATACCATAAGATGTCATTTTTTCATTCGAACTTAGGATATTGATTTAAATTGTTGATTATAGAGAAAATCTCTGGGTTTTTTGCATACTTAGTACGGATTTCATCCAACCACTCTAGAATGGCTATTGATATTGCAAAAGCTTGTGTTTCTTCATATTTTTGTGATAGGGCATCAACCACGACATTGTCTTTTCCTCTTTTATGCAGAATTTCCATATCAAATGTGGCAATTTTCTCTATCCACTTTCGTTGTTTGGTTGACAATGTTTTTTGTTGTAACAAGTACTAGAGACTGTAATGATTTGTGCGTATCAAGAACTTATTTCCCAATAGATATTGGCACTATTCTTTTAATGCATGCATGATGGAAAGCATTTCCTTGTTGTATGTGGATTGTAATCATTATGTTTGATTTAATTTCCTACTCTCAAAAGATATTGGGTTCCAATCTTGCATCAATATTGCTCCAATTCCAAAAATGGGGCGTGATATTGAGATATGAATGAAGGGTACGTGATATTTTTAATTAAGGGTAAATTTTTCGACAGATGTTTCAATTGGGGAAACTCTTATCTATAAAAACAAAGTTACCTTTGGCTGCAACACCTTCCCGGCTAGCCTAATAAGAAGCCTCATTCATTAAATCCAATTAGTTTGCTCCCTAACGTTTCACACTCGATGATGAAGGATTTGGATAAGTCAGGTGTTGTTAATATCGAGGTTGTGGACATAATTATTTTAAGTTTTAAAAACATTTGTGTGCTTCCACATTCCATTGGAAAGAGTTTTTCTTAAGAATATTTATTAGAGGGGTGGTTAAATGAGCATAATTCTTGACGAATCTTCGATAGTATCCTGCCAATCCTAGAAATCCTCATAACTTGGATATGTTTTTGGGTTTAGTCCATTCTGTGATTTCCATGATTTTTGTGGGGTCTACCTTGAATCCTTTTTTGGATATGACGTGACCAAGGTACTCTACTTCCTCCTTGCCAAATGTACATTTTGACATTTTGGCATAGAATTGTTTTTCCTCCAGAAGAGATAACACTTGTCCCAAATGTTTCATATGATCCTCCCATGTTTACTGCACACTAAGATATCATCGAAGAAGACTAAGACATGTTACCATAAGTATGGGTGAAATAATTCATTCATTGTCACTTGGAAGTGGTGGGGGAATTAGTTATCCCAAAAGGCATCACCTTGAATTCATAGTGTCTGGGAAGAATTCTTGGCTACATATTCTAGTTTGACTCTAATCTGATAGTACCCAGATCTTAAATCAATTTTTGAAAACTATATTTCTCTGTGAGGTTCATCCAACATTTCATCAATAAACGAAATTGGAAATTTATTTTTAATTGCTATTTTGTTTATCCCACGGTAATCTATACATAATCTAAAATATCCATATTTATTTCGAACTAACACTACTGAAGCTGCATATGGACTTCTTCTTTTCGTGATGACACCAAATTTTAATAGGTCTTGGACTAATATTTCAATCTCTTTTTTGTGGTGATGAGGGTATTTGTATGGTCTAACATTGACTAGGCTTGATCCTGGTTTAACTTCAATTGTATGTTCAATTCTTCTTTGAGGCGGTAACTCCATGGGAATGTCTTGAAATACCTTCTTATGTTTTTGAATTAGATTTTGGACATATGATGTTCTGGAGTCATCTTGTTCATATTCTTGTATTTCTATGTTGTGGCATTGGTTTAAGTATGTGATTGCTCATTTTCAGATCATTTTTTCATTTGTTATGATGACACAACCTGTGTTTGTGGAGGTTGAAAACCATTTAATTTATAACTTTTCCCTTGCTACTTGAATTGGATGAAATGTTCCTAGTGATTGACTGATTATGTGCCTAAGGTTTGTAACCATTGGACTCCTAAAAACACATCTACTCCTCCTAGATGGACGGTGTAAAGTTCTGATTCCAAATTGAAATCTTGGATTTGGATTTTTTCTTAAATAAGATTTATTAGAGGGGAGGTTAAATGAGAATAATTCTTGACGAATCTTCGATAATATCATGCCAATCCTAGAAATCCTTGTAACTTCGATATGTTTTTGGGTTTAGTCCATTCTAGGATTTCCCTTATTTTCTTGGGGTCTACTTTGACTCCTTTTTTGGATATGATGTGACCAAGGTACTTTACTTCCTCCTTGCCAAATGTACATTTTGACATTTTGGCATAGAATTAATTTTCCTCCAGAAGAGATAACACTTGTCCCAAATATTTCATATGCTCCTCCCATGTTTTATTCCACACTAAGATATCATCGAAGAAGACTAATACATGTTACCATAAGTATGGGTGAAATAATTCATTCATTGTCACTTGGAAAGTGGTGGGGGAATTAGTTAGCCCAAAAGGCATCACCTTGAATTCATAGTGTCCTTCCTGTGCCTAGAAAGAAGTCTTGGATACATCCTCTAGTTTAACTCTAATTTGATAGTACCCATATCTTAAATCAAGTTTTGAAAAATATCTTGCTCCGTGAAGTTCATCCAACATTTCATCAATAAACGAAATGAAAAATGTATTTTTAATTGTTATTTTGTTTAGCCCTCAGTAATATATACATAATATGAAAGATCCATATTTCTTTCAAACTAACACTACTGGAGATGCATATGTACTTATTATTTTCATGATGACACCACATTTTAATATGCCTTGGGCTAATCTTTTGATCTCTATTTTATGGTGATGAGGGTATCTGTATGGTCTAACCTTGATTGGGCTTGATCCTGGTTTAACTTCAATTATATGTTCAATTCTTATTTGAGGCAGTAACTCCATGGGAAGGTCTTGAAATACCTTCTTATGTTTTTGAATTAGATTTTGGATGTATGATTTTCTAAATTCATTATGCTCATATTATTGTATTTCTATGTTGTGGCATTGGATGAAGTATGTGGTTTCTCCTTTTCGGATCATTTTTTCATTTGTTTTGACGACACAACTTGTTTTTGTGGAGGTTGAAAACCATTTAATTTACAACTTTTCCCTTGCCACTTGAATTGGATGAAATGTTCCTGGTGATTGACTAAGTATGTGCCCAAGTTTTGTAACCATTGGACTCCTAAAACCACATCTACTCCTCCCAGAGGGACAGTGTAAATTTTTTATTCCAAATTGAAATCTTGGATTTGGAATTTCACCTTATGGTATTTTTCGACATTTCCAATGTTTTTGTCGTCTGCAACCATTTCTTTCATATATGGAACTGGATATACAAATAATTTGAGTTTCCTTGCAATCTTGATATCGATGAAATTATGAGTACTTCCAGTTTCGATTAGTATGGCGGAATTATAATTTTTTATATGTCCTTTTAATTTGAGAGTTTGTGGTTGGGTAATGTTTGTGATGGCTATGAGAGATATTCTTGGTGTGTCGTCTTCTATGAGTTCTGAAGTGTCATTTTGAAAATTTATTGATTTTGCTGAGTCTAATTCATCGTATTTCTCTAGTTCACAAGTGTACATTTTTTTTGAGTGATCTTCAATCTGGCATCTATGTCTAGGGTCCCATTTCTCTCCACATCGTATACATTTTTCTTATTTTTTCCTTTCCGACTCTAAATTTCTTCTTCTATCTTCACGTTGATTGGGTGGTATGTATTTTTCATTTCCCGTGGTCTGAGGTACACTCCTTCTTGAGTAAACTTTGTTGAATCTTGATTGGCGTTCTAGTTTTTCTTCTGGGTCTTTTTCCTTGTGTATTGTTATTTCTACCATAGTAACCTCATGTAATATTAACTCATTTTGGATATATGGTTTGATACCACCTATGTAAGACTGGAGTAATTGATCATCATATATTCCAAATACTCGGGTGGTGAGATATTCCCATTGATGCGTAAATTCATCTATGATGCCTTGTTGTTATAATATGGTCAGTTTTGAAAAAAAAACAAAAATCGAGATGCCTTGGAATATTTAAAAAAAATCATTTTATAAAGAATTCCAATTATATTACTGAATTCTTCCTTTCCACCATAGATACTAATTGGATGCAGTGCCTTCGAGGTACATCGATGCGTATTGGAACTTTTCTTCATAGGTTGTAATATTATATATATGGAAATATTCTTCAGTTTTGTTAAACCAAGCCACGCATTGGTTATCACCTCCATTGTATTTTGGTATTTCAATGTTGGCTTTGGGAGGATAAATTATTAAGGGTTGATGTTGTGATATAGGTTTGGAATTTGAATTGTAGGGAGGTGGTGGCAGTGGTGGTGGTGGGGGTAATGTGTTAGATGTGTCTAAGTCACTCGTTTCTGGTTAGGTTGCTTGTTGGTCCCCTTGGCCTTTTACTGCTTTTAAAAGCTCATTAAGATTTTCTTCCTGATGTTGTTTCATCAAAACTAGACTTTGTTGCAAATCATAATTTATTTTGCGTTTAAAGTTTCCCAAACCTCATTGTAGGTTAACCTCGAGTTCTTGAAAAATATCATCTTTAATATCGTGTTTTAGATTATCCATTCCTTTTCGTAATTTGATTATGACTTTCATTGAAATTTTTTCTTTAAGATTATGGCTCAACTCTTTTTTGAGTGCCTCATTGTTGAGCCTCATTTCTTCTAGTAACTCGTCATGAGTTTTTTTTATTGAATTTTCAAGTGATTTTCTAATGCTTTTACACTTCTGGTCTATTTTTTTCACTTGAGTTTTTAATTCCAACATCTTTCTGGTGTTTGGGTGTGAGTATTTTTCTGTAATTTTGAAATTGCTTGGAATATCCCCTTTTTAATTATTTGAAAATAATTGTATATAATTTACAGTGGGAGGATGTGGGATGGAGTGAGCTGGAAAGGGGGGTGTAGGGGGATGAAGAGAAGAAGGGAGCGTGGGAGTGATGTGTGAGAGAGGGGGTGTGTGGTGAATTTGGAGGAGTAGGTGAAGGTTGTGGATGGTTGAAGTGGAGGGAATTGACTTTGATATGGAGGAACGACCAACTCTAATACCAATGTGAGAGACACAAATATTGTAATGACCCTTTATTTATTAATGTGAATAATTTCATAAATAATCCTAAAAATTAGCTAAATTATAATTAATTATTATATAACTTTAATTAATTATATGTTATTAATTAATTATTTTTTACTATGATTAGCTTAAGTATGATTAACTCTTTAATTAAGGGTTAATGAATGATTAATTATTAAGTGAGTCATTAATTGATTAAGTATTAAATTGAAGGTTTAAAAAAAATGAAATATAATGTTAAATGGGTTACGTATCCCATAAGGGATAACGTAACCCATATGTAAAAGGGAAATATTTAATAAAGGATAAGACCATTAAATAGGAATAAATGGATGGATAGAGGCATTAATTAAGGGATAAGGTGTTTGGTGGAGGGGTGAATGTGCGAGGGCGGTGAAGGAGGCATAAGGGAAGGAGAAGGAT